>CM022758.1:5238896-5263896 GCA_012411365.1 Ameiurus melas
TAAATATTGCTTAATTAGAAATGAACAAGCCCTCCATCAGCCCCTGTGAGCGAGCATGCCCCCCACAAACACACATCCCCCCATGCCCCCCCCCATTCCTATCAGGTGTTGTGCATACTCTTGTTTAGCTTTCCTCTGAGGAAAAAAGAAAAAAAAAACATTTAAAGATGTTCCTCTTTTGTAGTTTCTGGAGTCCATCTGATGGACACGACAGCTTTATATGGACAGCTTCTTCTCAACTCTTTTGTTTTTTTTTACGATTGTGCTAGTGTGCTGTGAATGCTCTTCCTGAAATACCGAGACTAGCGAGGAAAAAAAAAAAAAAAAAACCCCGCGAGTGTGTGCCAATCTCAATTAGTGCTAACAAAAGAACATGCCGCACCCACTCCTTATCGTATCCCACCTCCCTTTGGTCAACCGCGATGAGTTACACCACCATATGGCCCACATCTTCAGTCTGAAGAGTTCATAATGGGATATGCGCTCCAACAATCAGAGGGTCAGTACTGGGTTAATCATCTCACTCCTCAGCCATGCAGGTCCGAGAGAAAAAGCCCAGAGAGCTGGATTAGAACAAGCAAGGATGCAGCGATGCGCTTTGATTAATATTCAACACGATGCTGATATCAGAACTAAATACCCATACTGAAATTTTAGAATTGAATACTAAGGAGCGGACGATTTAAATCGATTTATCGATTAAAAATCTAATATTTTCGAAAATGACAGACAACCAGGGGACAAGACTAATTCATATAATTAAACTGATTGTGTAATTAGGCTAGCAAGGAGATTTATTCTGATACTGCACAAACTCTTCAACAGATTTAATCACAGCAGACCCGGTGCTATCATCAAATCATTGTTTAACGAAATCAAACCGAAATCACATCTCTACGTAGCGGATTCAGAGGTAGTGTCAAAGACTGACTCGTTGCCCTATGGATCAAAATCATATCATGTTTTATCGTATCATAGTGGATTTAGTGGTACTGTCGAATACCAAATCATCAAATCAACTTTATTGTAGCGGGTTCAGTATTGTTTTAATCAGTTGCTTTGTGAATCCCACTGTATCCTAGTGGTGCGCACGGTGGCTTAGTGGTGAGCACGCTCGCCTCACACCTCCAGGGTCGGGGGCTCTCGAGTCCCACCGTGGCCCTGTGTGGGCGGAGTTTGCACGTTCTCCCCGTGCTACGGGGGTTTCCTCCGGGTACTCCGGTTTAATCCCCGAGTCCAAAGACATGCACGGTAGTCTGATTGGCGTGTCTAAAGTGTCCGTAGTGTATGAATGGGTGTGTGAGTGTGCCCTGTGATGGACTGGCACCCTGTCCAGGGTGTACCCCGCCTTGTGCCCGATGCTCCCTGGGATAGGCTCCAGGTTCCCGGTGACCCTGAAAAGGAGGAAGCGGTATAGAAGATGGATGGATGGACTGTACTGTATTGTATCATAACAGATTCAGTTTCATCATCTAGTCAGTGTGTATAGGATTTCACGGCGTTTTTTGTTTTTTTTTCTCCTGACCTGCTTTTTTCAAACTTTGCGAAATCGCTACAGTACCAAAATAGTTTTTCGCGGCCTTTCGCAGTGATGTTTGTTGGTAAAATGACACCTTTTAACTGTATTCGTGTACAATGCACGTTAATCAAAGAGGGGATTTGATGGAATGCGTGTTGTGATGACGTCACATGACACGTCTTGGCCCAAATCTGCGGGAAATATCTGCGGTAATTTGGGGGGAAAAACCTTCTGAATATTGCAGAGTTTGCTTGATTTTGGATTTATTTCTGTGATCGTAAAATCTCGAAATCCTGTAGGGACTGATCTAATATCTAATCGCTGTGTGTGTGTGTGTGTGTGTGTGTGTGTGTGTGTAAAATATCCAGCCGCTCAACTTTTGAATAATAAGCAATGTTTTGAATTGGTGTTTTTCTTCTTCTTTGTCTAACATACAAACTCTATTCAAACTTTGTTTCATAATTACAGGAATTTAAGAAAGAGAAATGATGTGAGCTTTTGTTTTTATTACGTTTATCAGCTGCTCTTCCTTCCTTCCTTCCTTCCTTTCTTCTTTCCGTACCTTGGCATGAGGAGGACTCAAGAGGACGCTCTAGTAAAATGTCCAAGATCCGCTTAGAAAATGTACCTTTTTACAAAACTTTAATAGTTCGTCTCTTCGCTACTTATATATCTGAGGAGATTCATACATTTTATTAGAAGACATTTTTAATGTGCCCTTTTTGAAGGTCTCCTGCTTTGTATCTTCTCAACTGAACAAAATAAAATATCTTTTTTTAAAAAAACCCAACATCTCATTCTAGAGATCTGATAAAGCGACTTAATTCTATCATGAAACAACAGCTCAAGCTTTTGCTATTAGCGAGGTTTTCTGAGATGCAAACCCAGCTGTGTGCGTGTGTGTTTTGTGTGTTGTGTGTGTGTGTGTGTGTGTGTGTGTGTAATCCCCTGACACAAGCCAAATCCGCTTGTCTGTCATAGTAAGCCCAAGAGAGATTGCACAGGCAACACAATGGACCAGACACATCGGTGCAAATGTCGCAAAAAACACCTGACACATACAAGGACACACTCACTCTCGCAAACACACACACACACACACACACACAGCCAGACAGCCAAAATATCCAGAGTCCTCATTCTCAAACAGCCAACAATCGGCCTGGCCAAAAAGCTTGAAAGCACGAACGCATACAGTGGAGAGCAGGAGAGAAGGACAGACGAGAACTCCGTCCCCTCCGGGGACCCAGTCGTCTTCCATGGGACCTGTTAAACAGCATCACTAGTGCTGGAGAGACAGAACACAGAACACACACCAGGACTGAACACCCACGTACACACACACACACACACACACACACACACACACACACGCACACACACAAACACCTAAATCACTCCCAAAACAAGCTTGCTAGCCCTAATTAAACAGTACATCACAAAATCTGCCTTTGTGATACAAAAGAGAGACTGAGATGGCTAAAGAAAGAGAAACAGATACACACACACACACACACACCATATATATATATATATATATATATATATATATATATATATATATATATATATATATATATAAGAGAGAGAGAGAGAGAGAGAGAGAGAGAGAGAGAGAGAAACAGATGGACAGATTTATGTATATGTATACATATAAACATACATGCACATACAGGGAGAAGAGAAGAAGAAACATATGATACCGCAGACATCCAGCCAAACATATGGAGAGAGAGCTAAAGAAAAAAAAAAAACCAGATAGCGATAGCGACATACAGACAAAGAGAGACAGACGGAGAGAGCGATGGTGGGACAGATGCCAAAACAGAGTAGAGAAACTCAGAGGCATACTGACAACAATCATTATTATTATTCTATTTAGTAGTAGTAGTATTAGTACTTATTTTGTAGTTATTTTGTAGGAGGAAGAGGAGTAGTAGTAGTAGTACATAAATAAACACACATACACCTATAAAGCACTAAATGGTCTCGCACCACAATATCTAAGCGACCTTTTGGTTTTCTATGATCCGCCATGCCTACTCAGATCAAAGGCTACAGCAGGGGGAAGAGCCTTCGCTTGTAGAGCCCCACAGTTATGGAACGGTCTTCCTATTAGTGTTCGGGACTCAGACACAGTCTCAGTGTTTAAGTCTAGTCATAAAACATATTTGTTTACTCAAGCCTACCCTGACTAGATTTTTTTTACTACTTCGCAGTCATAATAATCTTTTCTCTCCCTCTCTCCTTCTGCTGAGCCACACACGATTTTATGGAGATACTGGAGATCCAGATCCTTTCTGCCTCTGGATGGAGCTCAAATCTTCTCCCATTCCAGACTACGGGGACTGCGGCTGCTCTGAAGGCCATACAGACTTCATGTACATCCATAATGAACTTTTTCACACTGTCTGTTGTTACCCAGATGAGGATGGGTTCCCTTCTGAGTCGGGTTCCTCTCAAGGTTTCTTCCTTTAAACATCTTAGGGAGTTTTTCCTTGCCACCGTCGCCATTCAGTGGCTTGTTCAGTTGGGATAAATTCACACCTTTAATATCTGTATACCGTGTTGATATTTCTGTAAAGCTGCTTTGAGACCATGTCTATTGTAAATAGCGCTATACAAATTAAATTTAATTGAATTGAATTTAATACACTCACACACACACACACACACACACTTACCCAGGATGATGTGCAGCGCTGCAGTTACAGGATGTTTCACACCGTGGACAGAGCACACAACAACATTGGCTGAACCTGCAGGGAAACAATACAAAGAATAAGACATACATGCACACAAATGTCGGTGAGTAAGTCATTATGCATTATGTCAGTCAGTCAGTCAGTAAGTCAGTCATTCAGTAAGTTATGCAGGCAGTAAGTCAGTTAGTAAGTCAGTCAGTAAATAAGTCACTATGTCATTGAGTCAGTCAGTTAGTCTGGCAGGCAGTCACTAAGCTATTCATTAAGTAAGTCAGTAAGTCAGTCAACCAGTAGATCAGTCAGGCAGTGACTAAGTAGGTCCATAAGTGAGTTAGTTAGGCAGGCAGTCAGTAATTCAATCACTAAGTCAGTAAGTCAGACAGTCAGTCAGTAAGGCAGTCAGTCAGAGAGTCAGTCAGTAATCAGTCAGTCAGAGAGTCAGTCAGTATTTAGTCAGTCAGACGGTCAGTAAAACAGTCAGTCAGTAAGGCAGACATTCAGTCAGTAATCAGTCAGTTAGTAAGGCAGTCAGTCAGTCAGTAATCAGTAAGTCAGTCAGTAATCAGTCAGTCAGTAAGTCAGACAGTCAGTCAGTCAGAAATCAGTTAGTCAGTAAGTCAGACAGTCAGTCAGTCAGAAATCAGTTAGTCAGTAAGGAAGTCAGACAGTCATTAAGGAAGTCAGACAGTCAGTAAGGAAGTCAGACAGTCAGTAAGACAGTCAGTCAGTAAGGCAGTCAGAAATCAATCAGTCAGACTGTCAGTAAAACAGTCAGTCAGTAAGGCAGACATTCAGTCAGTAATCAGTCAGTTAGTAAGGCAGTCAGTCAGTCAGTAATCAGTAAGTCAGTCAGTAATCAGTCAGTCAGTAAGTCAGACAGTCAGTCAGTCAGAAATCAGTTAGTCAGTAAAGAAGTCAGACAGTCATTAAGGAAGTCAGACAGTCAGTAAGACAGTCAGTCAGTAAGGCAGTCAGAAATCAATCAGTCAGACTGTCAGTAAAACAGTCAGTCAGTAAGGCAGACATTCAGTCAGTAATCAGTCAGTTAGTAAGGCAGTCAGTCAGTCAGTAATCAGTAAGTCAGTCAGTAATCAGTCAGTCAGTAAGTCAGACAGTCAGTCAGTCAGAAATCAGTTAGTCAGTAAGGAAGTCAGACAGTCATTAAGGAAGTCAGACAGTCAGTAAAACAGTCAGTCAGTAAGGCAGACATTCAGTCAGTAATCAGTCAGTTAGTAAGGCAGTCAGTCAGTCAGTAATCAGACAGTCAGTATGTCAGTAGGACAGTCAGTCAGTAATCAGTCAGTCAGTAAGTCAGACAGTCAGTCAGAAATCAGTTAGTCAGTAAGGAAGTCAGTCAGTCAGTAATCAGTCAGTCAGTAAGGAAGTCAGACAGTCAGTAATCAGACAGTCAGTAAGGATGTCAGTCGGTCAGTCAGTAATCAGACAGTCAGTCAGTAATCAGACAGTCAGTAAGTCAGACAGTCAGTCAGTAATCAGCCAATCGGTAAGAAAGTCAGTCAGTCAGTCAGTAATCAGACAGTCAGTATGTCAGTAGGACAGTCAGTCAGTAATCAGTCAGTCAGTAAGTCAGACAGTCAGTCAGAAATCAATTAGTCAGTAAGAAAGTCAGACAGTCAGTAATCAGTGAAGCAGACAGCCAGTTAGTGATCATCTTTTATTTATAGATCATTACTTCATTTATTATATAAGAATGAGAATGATGTTTTACAATTTTACAGTACAGACTGAGCCGTAAGTCTCATGTATTGTTCAGTGAGGGAAAGAAGTATTTGATCCTCTGCTGATTTTGTACGTTTGCCCACTGACAAAGAAATGATCAGTCTATAATTTTAATGGAAGGTTTATTTGAACAGTGAGAGACAGAATAACAAAAAAATCCAGAAAAACATTTTATAACATTTTTGACATGCGTTTTTCTGGATTTTCTTGTTGTTATTCTGTCTCTCACTGTTCAAATAAACCTACCATTAAAATTATAGACTGATCATTTCTTTTCAGTGGGCAAACGTACAAAATCAGCAGGGGGTCAAATACTTTTTCCCCTCACTGTATATGACGGTCGGTGACACTAAGATTAATGTGGGTAAATACTCATTTGTATAGAGAAACATTAAATCGCTTGCGTCCATGTTTCTGTTAAGTGTTTTGGTGCCTGCTGCACCTGGCAATCAATTTTACTCAAACACACCATTTCCTCTCTTTTCTCTTCCTCAGAAACACACACACACACACACACACACACACACACAGTGAAAGTGGAGAGCGATGCAGTTAATCATTAGAGCACACACTGTCAGAACAGGGCATTAATTTAAGTTGCTATCAGCTCATGCCAGAGGAGGATTGTATCTCTGTATATGACTGTGTGAGAACAGGTGTGTGTGAAAGAACAGGTGTGTGTGTGTGTGTGTTTGTTTTTGCATGGAGCTCATCGGGTGAAAAGACACTCGCTTTTAATTGTTCAGGTTAAATGGCAGTGATATACATCAATCAGCCATAACATTAAAATCAACTGCCTATTATTGTGTAGGTCCCCCTTGTCCCCCTAAAACAGCTCCGACATGTCGAGGTGTGGACTCCACAAGACCTCCGCAAGAAGGAGTGCTGATGTTTCTGGCACCAAGAAGTTAGCAGCATGTCCTTTAAGTCCTGTAAGTTGCGAGGTGGGGCCTCTGTGGATCGGACTTGTTTGTCCAGCACATCCCACAGACACTAGATTGGATTGGGATCCTGGGAATTTGGAGGCCGAGTCAACACCTTGAGCTCTTCGTCATGTTCCTCAAACCGTTCCTGAACAATTTGTGCAGTGTGGCAGGTCGCATTATCCTGCTGAAAGAGACCACTGCCAAAATGGTATATAGTTGCTATGAAGGTGTGTACTTGGTCTGCAACAATGTTTAGGTAGGTGGTACGTGTCAAAGTAACATCCACATGGATGCCAGGATCCAAGGTTTCCCAGCAGACCAACAGAGCATCACACTTCCTCCGCCACTGCCTCATCCACGACCTGTTATCTGGACACTTCCTGTATATGGACTCGTTCATGCAATGGCTCACTGCAAAGTCTTAGCAAATATCTCCATCAATTAAGTTCTGATCTGTTATTTCATGTTTGCTGCCATACTTGTGTACGAGTTTTGACTTCTCTTTTGGATCTGCTCTAATGTCCGATTTCTGGATCTGGATTATCTGCATATAGACTCTTTTCCTGTTTCATGAGTGTTGAATTACAGTTTTGGATCGCTGCTGTGGATTCGTTAAACCTCCAGCACATGGAACCAAAACCTTCTCCCGAATCTTTGTTTGTTAGCCGTTTGGACACACTGACTATAAGAAATCATCAACATATTTCAAGAAAACAAAACGCTTTACTCCTATTTTCCTGCAATTGTTGTATAAAGAGCCATTAAACCAAACACGGTGTCGGTCAGTCTGTATAAAGACGTCTAAAATCTTGCTAGCTAAGAAAGAAATGCTGGGAGATCTACGTACCGTAGTGAAAACGGACATAAATCTAATCATTCCAGTTTGCAATCAGATCTTGGCTGTCAAAATGTCCATGGTGCTTCGGCTCCACGACGAGAAGGAAATTTATTAATAAGGTTTTCTCCGTTCTTCCTTTTGACAGAACGTAGAATTTAAAATGCTAGAAAGCCTGTAGTTTTCAGAACTATATAGTGGAACGTTTCGCGTACGAAGGGTTTTCCCCAAGTAGCCCATACACGTATCTTGTAGCAGCACACGTCTGATCAGTTTCTCAGGTAGACCTACTAATATGCATATTGTAGATGTACAGTTCTTGAGTGCGTCCCATCTGCTCGGCGCAATTTCTCATCTCCCTCTACACTGTCCGTTAATTAGAGTTCAATATTATTAGGATAATGGCCCGTCCTCAGCACAGCAGTGACAACAGCACCGATTCTGTGCGTGTGCGTGTTGTATCTAGTTCAGGCTCCGATTCGTTGCGTAAACAGTAACAAACACACCTCTGCGTCATTCTATAACAGCAAAACAAGAACAAAAAAAAAAGGGAAGTGTTACACGCGTGTTTACGAGCGAGTGATCTGTGATCGATATTCACTCGTATGCTTTCCAAATGATCTCCCTGAATTTGCTACACCTGCTCTAACATTATCTAAATACTGAAATTAGCATTTTGTGATATCAGGCTCATTGTTCGGCGTGCTTATTGCCGCTCGCTGTCCACCTGAGATCCGTCTATGTGGCGGGGATGAAGACAATGGCGTCTTCATTACTACCCGTGATTGTTTTTGCGCCATTGTGGGTTGGCGGGGAGCTTTTGTGTAATCGTTGCATTCTGAAGTTCCATATTTTATCTCTTTTTAAAAAAAAAAGAAAAAAAAAGAAAAGGAAATAACAGCTCTCGAGCCCGTGCCAACGCCGCGATATATTAGCCGTCCCCATTCCGGAGCACTGAAATAGGTGGGGGGTTTGAAAGTGAGAGAGTGAGACAGACAGAGAAAGACAGAGAGAGAGAGAGGGGGAGGGGGGGGGAGGAGAGGAGGAGAAAAAAAAATGTCCTTGGAAGTGCGAGCACTTCTGCAGAACAATTAACTTAATTAAGCAGACGACATGAATATTCATAAGGCTGTTAATGTGTCGTCCCCCCCCCCTCCCCTCCCTCATCCGGGCAGATGAATGCGACGCGCCGACTCGCTAGTCAAGCATGTCTTAGAGCCTCGTCAAAAAATTGTTGGTTCTTTGCCTGGAATATCAAAGAAATTAACAGTCCCGTGGAAACCCTTAGGAGCGAGCGAATTAATTAGGAGCGTGAGCTTTCCGCGTTATGGGCTACATAGGGAGCGCCGTATATGAGATGGAGCTCTTAATTGGGCCGCAAGAGTCGTTTTACGTGTTCAGCTAGTGTGGAGTGAGTAATGTGTTGTTTTTTAAGACATGCTTGCTGTAAAATTACGACTCGGTTAGAAGGAAGGGATTGTACTCGATTCGCATGCAGCTGCACGTCTAGCAGTATTTCGGCCTTTCGGAGTCCAATCAAAGGAGGACGTGAACTAGTCTATTCGGATTCGTTCGAATCGCATACGGATTAATAAGGGACAACATCGGAGCGAAAATTCTGGATAATCAAGCGGATACTAGAATAAAGATGTTTTGCGTCTGTATCTGATATACAGTGAATATGAGTTAAGGACGCGCTGAGATGAGACGGATCGCGGCTGCGTTGTTTTTTTTCCACCAATCTGAATGAATTTATTGCAGTTGGAGTGGATAGAATACACCGTAACCCTTTTATGCATGTGGAGTTTTTTTTAATACCACAGCATGGTTGAATTCTCACGGCTCGAACAGTAGTTCCGGTTGTGATATACACAATAGGTTTTTGTTAACGTTGTGTTAACAGTTTATACACACGGTATTTGTATTTACCCCAAAAAAAGGGCTTGACAAAGAAAAACATTTAATCAATGATATGGTGAAGTTTTTTGTTTATGTAACAGTGGAGGAAGGAGTCTCCAGTGTCAATTTTTATTATTATTTTTTTCTTTACATATATTGTTATTCTTTTGCATTACGTGTTATATCGGACACTTTTGCGCTACACTCTCACTTTCTGTGCCCGGTGTCCTGTTTTAGTAGTTACTGTAATACCTTGTGTTGTTTGCTCACGTTTACTCACGTTAGCACGTGCACTTCACGTAGAAATGCGTAGGTCTTATTTAGTTCTCACGTGTGGTTAGTGTGTTGTTTTATGTACGGTCCGGGAGGAACGTTGTGACGTTGTGTACAGTACCAGCCGTTTATGGTTGAAATGACAATGAAAGAAACTTGACTTGACTTGACGGGGCTTTTTGCAACAGTCACAGTGGTTTGGAAATTTTCCCAGCACAGGATTGTCTTCAGGACCGAGGAGTTCTAAATAAATAAATGGTGGTAGAGCGGGTTGTCCGGTGGTAGAGCGGGTTGTCCACTAATCGTAGGGTTGGCGGTTCGATTCCCGGCCCGGGTGACTCCACATGCCAAAGTGTCCTTGGGCAAGACACTGAACCCCAAGTTGCTCCTGATGGCAAGGTAGCGCCTTGCATGGCAGCTCTGCTCCCATTGGTGTGTGGGTGAATAAAGCTATATAAGTGCGCCATTTACCATTTAAATGAAGTTACCAGGCATAAAGTAAAATGGGGGTACAAACATCACTATGGCTTCCAAGTGGCGCAACAGAAAAGTGCTCGTCCTATCATCTGGAGATCACGAGCTGGAATCTTGAAGACGCCACGGCCGACCGTGGCTGGGAATCCAAGACAGCAAAACTGGGTGTGCTCTGTGTGGGGCGAGGGGCATACTCGCTCTCCTCCTGTCAATCAGAACAACCCTAGCCAATCATGGGCGTCTATCAGCTCGTGCTTGCCGAAGACAACACATAGTGGTTTCATCCAAAACAAGGATGCTTTCATTTACTATTAACATTTTTTGAACATTTATATGGATATATCTTTTAATAAATACAGTAATTATGCAGTTTTGCTCTGAAGTCCTGTCCATGTCAGTAGTTTGCATGTTCTCACCATGCTTCGGGGGTTTCCTCCAGGTACTCTGGTTTCCTCCCCCAGTCTGAAGACATGAGTTGTAGGCTGATTGGCAGGTCCGAATTGTCCGTAGTGTGTGAATGGGTGTGTGAATGTGCCGAGTGCGAGTTCGCTGGGATAGGCTCCATGCTCTCCGCGACCCTGTGTTGGATAAGCGCTACAGAAAATGGATGGACCAATGGATGGACAGACCTTAATGGAGTAATAAAACTCAGGACAGTGGTGAATATAACATAACACTGGAGTAATCTGGAGAAGATCTGCATCTTATATTTAAAAAAAAAACAAAAAAAAAAAACAGCCTTAGATGAACCAAGTGTGGACGCCAAACGTGAAAGGGATAAAGTTGGCGGCGTTTAACATGTACACGAGTCTTGATTGGTTTAGCACGTTACTTACTTCATTCATTTTGTTTAGGAAGGAAGGTCCTGAGTTTGAATCCCAGTACGACTAGGTATGGACAGTATATGAGTGCATGAGAGTGAAATGTGTCCAGGTTTGTGTTTATATTTATCTGTTTCTGTATATTTATATGATGTACATGTGGACGCAAGTGTGTTTACTGTGCATGTAACTGTATGTGCTTGTGTGTGTGTGTGTGTGTGTGTGTGTGTGTGTGTGTGTGTGTGTGTGTGTGTGTGTTTCAAGGCTCTGTTTCAATTAACTCGGCATGTGATTGTCCTGGCTGTGATTAAATCAGTCTAATAACACACACACACACACACACACACACACACACACACACACACAGTTATGAGCGAAGCTGTTTGTTTTTGCCAGAGGAGCTTCACAACATGATCAGCCTAAATCACAGTGACAGGGAAGTCTTTGGAGGGAGGTGCAGAGGAATTCTGGGTAATTTCTGACAAGTATGAAGCTGGTGAGTGAGCGTTTATAATTAATTAAAATGTAGTGTATAAGGGTTACATCTGAGATACTATACATGCACACTTTTCACAGTATGGTGTGTGTGTGTGTGTGTGTGTGTGTGTGTGTGTGTGTGTGTGTGTGTGTGTGTGTGTGTGTGTGTGTGTGTGTTGGTGACCCTCACCTGCTGGTATCACACCTAGAGGAAGTGGTGCTGGGACGGGCGTGAAGGCAGAGTGTGTGTTCCTCTCAGCATCCATCTGCGCTCGGAGCAACAAACCCTGAGCAACTTCAGCTACAGAGCCGTCACCACCTACACACACCACCCTGAAACAAACACACACACACACACACACGGGGGATGAGAGAGAGAGAGAGAGAGAGAGAGAGAGACAGAGAGATGAAAAAGACAGAGAGAGGAGAGACAGAGAAGAGACAGGCAGAGAGACTGTTAAAGAGAGAAAAATATAGAGAGGGGAACAGAGACAAAAAGATGGAGAGAGAAATGGGTAAAGACAGAAAGAGAGAAAAATGGAGGGGGGACAGCAGCAAAGTGAGGGAGAGAGAGAGAGAAAGAGAGAGAGAGATGGTAAAGAGAGACAGAGAGAGGACAGAGACAAAGCGAAAGAGAGAGAGAGAGAGAGCGAGAGAGAGAGATGGTAAAGAGAGAAAAAGAGGGGGGCAGAGACAAAGAGAGGGAGAGAGAGGATAAAGACAGAAAGAGAGAAAAATGGAGGGGGACAGCAGCAAAGAGAGGGAGAGAGAGATGGTAAAGAGATAAAGAGAGGGGGGACAGAGACAAAGAGATGGAGATTTTAAAGACAGAAAAAGAGGGGGGGGCAGAGCCAAAGAGAGGGAGAGAGAGAGAGAGATGGTAAAGCGAGTAAAAGAGGGGACACAGCGGCAAAGAGAGGGAGAGAGAGGGTAAAGAATGAGAGAAAGATGGAGTGGACACAGCGGCAGAGAGAATGAGAGAGATGGAAAACAGTGAAAGAGAGAACAAGGGGACAGAGGCAGAGAGAGCGAGATTAGAGAGACGAACAAGAAGAGATGAAAAGAGTGGATTGGAAAAAATATATTTAGACGGAGAGTAAAAGGATAGGGAAAGAAAGAGAGAAAGAGAGGATTGAATGTTAAAGAGGAATAGAGAGATAAGAAAGACTTGGAAGACCATGAGATGGAAAGGCAGGCAGAGAGATGGACAAGATGTGAAGTGTTGCAGAGAGAGAGAGAGAGAGAGAGAGAGAGAGAGAGATGGAAGAAAAGTAAGAGGAGGACAGAAAGGAGATAGAAACAGAAGAGTGAACGAAGAGTGGAGATGGAAAGACAGAGACGGAGAAGGAGGATGACAGAAAAAGGGTTATATCAAAAGGATCGAAAGAGGGTTCGAGATTGAAATAGACGGAAGAAAAAGGAAGACACAAAAAAGAGAACGAGAGAAACAGATACAAAGTGAAATGGAGGGATGAAGCAAGAGGCAGAGGAAGAGAAGAGGGAAGTTGGAGAGAATTAAATAGGGAAGACTAGTGGAAAGAAAGCGAGAAGGCGATGGTGTGAGACAGGAAGAGAGGAAAAAAGGGAAGGTGTGAGAAAGTGTGTGTGTGTGTGAGAGAGAGAGAGAGAGAGAGAGAGAGAGAAAGAGATGGAAAAGCAACGGAGAATAAGAAGAAAGTATTTCTGGTGATGTGCAACACTCTTCAACACGTCTTTTCACTTGAGTGGAAATTGTTTGTGTTGAAATCTTTACGTCCGAGGGAAACGTGTCTGTAACGACCGACTCCGTTTCAGTTAACACACGTGAGAATTCTCGTTAGACGTATCAAAGAAGCGGATTAGTGCACGTCCATGTGCCGAGCATTTTAATCGGGAAACATCCTATTCCCCCCACGAATAAGTCCCGTCTCTGCAGCCGAATAAATCATGGAGAAGGGTTAAGCTCACTAATCTGCTTTTACGCACATTACTAATAAATGAAGAGAGGCCGGCAAAGCAGATTACGCTTATTTCACTAATGCCTTTCGAACAATAGCACCCTGCGTATGCACTGGATTTTAGCGTTATCCTACACGTGCAACCCCGAGTAACACAACTGGAAAATACAGCAGGCGAGGTTTGTTACGATCCATTGTTACGGCACGATCCATCCGTCCATCCGTTTCCTGTACCGCTTATCCCACAGACAGGGTCGTGGAGGAGCCCGGAGCCTATCCCACGGAACTCATGGCACAAGGTGGGGGCCACCCCTGGACAAGGTGGCAACCCATCGCAGGGTACAATCGCACACACAATACGGACAATTTCGAAATGCCACTCAACCTTCAAAATAAGTCTTTGGTAAATGTAAATGTGCACTTATATTGCGCTTTTATCCAAAGCGCTTTACATTGTGTCTCATTCACCCATTCACACACACACACACCAGAGCTGCCATGCAAGGCACTAACTTGCCATCGGGAGCAACTTGGGGTTCAGTGTCTTGCCCAAGGACACTTCGGCATGTGGAGTCACCCGGGCCAGGAACCGAACCACCAACCCTACGATTAGTGGACAACCCGCTCTACCACCTGCGCCACAGCCGCCCCGTTGAACTGGGGGAGGAAACCCGAGTACCCGGAGGAAACCCCCCGAAGCATTGGGAGGACACGGGAACTCCACGCACGCAGTGCAGAGGCGGGAATGAAACCCCCCAGCGCTGTATCATCTTTTGTCCATTTTTAGAAATAACAGGGTTTCATACAGTGTCCAAAAATCAGTTTGACACGCCTTAGACATGTCGTTTCTAAAATTCTAAAGTGGAAGCAGTCCAGTCCAGGATTTCTCGATTATGCGATCGCAGAAATGAACAAAAATAAATAAATAAATCGAGCAAACTCTGAGATATTCGGAGGAGCTTGTGATTTTTCAATATCACCACCGATTTTTCCGCAGATTTGGGCCGAGACGCGTCATGTGACATCATCACAATGTACATTCAGACAAAGCCTTCTTCGATTCACGTGCATCGGGCATGAGTACAGCTAAAAGGTCTCATTTACCAACAGACATCACTGTGATAGGCCGTGCAAAACTATTTCATCCAATTGCAATTTTCAAGAATTCAGGAAAGTTTTCCCAAAAACAAAAAAAAAAAGCACTAAAAACGAACGTTTTGACAAAAGCCGCAAGAATCAAAAAAAAAAAAGAAACCTCTAAGAACTCCTGGACTGAACTAGGTTTCTCTTACTTCCCTTACTTAGCCTTGCGACTCCAGGGCAAAACGTCAGACACCAAACATGTTCTAGACGATCAACTATATTACGAACTATCGCTTTATTCCTCAAATGTTCTGCCTAGTCCAGATCTGTGCTCGGATGGGATTCCGCCAGAACGAATGACCCTTGAATAAAAGGGTTATGGATTCCATTTCGATGGAATTAAACGTAAATGATCATGTGTGCAAAAGAAAGCACACCGAACTGTCCGGGGCTTCGCTGCTCAATGAGAACGCTTGGAGAAGACGTCCACTTTACAAAACGGATGACCCAATGTAAACACGGTAGTAAACACTGACCGGGGATCTTTTGATAGAAGTAAAAGTGTGTGTCTAATGGGGGAAGGGGGTGCTAATTCACTCCTGAAACACTTACCACCTGCCAAAGTGAGTGTCAGCCGATGTGCCTTATCTTAGCCTGTTAATCCTGTTGTGTTTAAAACTTAGCACCTCTGACTGAAACTGGGCCTACAGCACGGTTCGTCAAGATGTCAACCTGGCTAAAATACTTCAACTGACCAAATAGTATTTTAGTTTAGAGTCTTAACATGAACGATTCTCCATTATGGTTAGTCCAATCACATGCACACGTGTCAATTATTTAGCTGAAGGCATCTCATCGGACGAAGAACGAGCTACAGGACAAGAGGCCAGGACTGTGGGAAGCGTCCACAGACGTTTCGTTTCATTTGCTATCTCGGGTCTGATTGGGGAACTGACAACATGTTGTTTGAAATGAAAAGCAAAAAGGTTTAAAGCTGATTGGACACGAGTATGGATTTATTCTCTTGTGTTTTCAATTCAAAACAGGTGTCTCATGAGTCCGTGGCGTCGAAAGGCAGAAGTGGTCATGTGACTCGCCACATGTGACTTATCCAGACTTTTATAAGCAGGGAATTTTATGTAAACGAACCACACGTTTTAGACGAACAGTCCTGGTTTGTAGTAATACAGCTGTATAATAATCCGTCATAATAATATACAGAACACTGAAGGAAATGAAGCTCCAAATCTCGTTCCAATGCCTGGGGATCCCCCTGACAACTGTGGGGATGTAAATACATTTAAATCTCTCTCTCTCTCTCTTTGTATATCCATCCATCTTCAACCGCTTACTCCTTTTCAGGGTCGTGGGGGAACCTGGAGCCTATCCCAGGGAGCATCGGGCTCAATGCGGGGTACACCCTGGACAGGGTGCCAGTCCATCACAGGGCACACTCACACACACACTCACACACCCATCCATACACTACGGACACTTTAGACACACCAGTCAGCCTACCATGTATGTCTTTGGACTGGGGGAGGAAACCGGAGTACCCGGAGGAACCCTGACAGCCGCCTGCTCTTACTTTCCATTTTTATTTTAGTCAGTCTGGGTAGACAGATCTCATTCAGAGGGAGTCGCTAATAAACACTGGGTAGAAAATGCAGCTTTTCGGATTAAGATGATGATAATTGCCTTTAATGTGTGAGCACAATGACTGCCACTGTGTCAGCAGTGACACCTTTTTAACCTGCCTATTGTGGCATGCTAACACACACACACACGCGCGCGCGCACGCACGCACGTGTGCCCATGACACGTGCGTGTGCAGAGAGATGGCGCCGTGTCACATGTGTCTTGCAGTCGTGACCTTGTGAGAAGTGTATCCAAAATAGCACAGCCCCATTACTGCACAGTTAGATTGCTGCAGTAATTAATGAGTTATGATCTATTAATGAAAAATGTGTGATATTACCTTTTCAAACTTAATTCTTCTGAGGTTAATTAGGCAAGTCGAGATAGAGAGATAATGTGTGCGTGTGGGTGGGTGGGTGTGTGCGTGAGAGAGGCGGGAGGTTGCACGAGCGTGCCTGTCTGCCGAGCGCAATGGAACATTTCCTCTCCCAGAAAACGCTGCAAAAAGACAATGAGATCTTTTTTTTTTTTCCCTGAGCCTTAGCGACGTGTCGATAGCAGGTCCATTTTTTCCCTCTTTAATCAGACACCTCGCATAACTGCAAACCCGCTGCGACGTTTCCAGCGCCTGAGATTTATTCACACGCTGCAGCGTAGAGTGAAATCGTCCAGCACTTTCGCCGACAAAATTATACAAGGCTCAAAATCAAGTACTGCCTGCCAAATCCCATGGCATGTTCCAAGAAAATCACTTCAACCTGTAAGCGACTTGAGCCTCTGGGATCAAGAACATCAGTCACAGAAGACATTTTTCCACTTGACAATATCCTGATGTAAAATAAAATAAAATAATTACTATCTTAGATACTCTGTTTGTTGATGTAGGGTGATGTCTTTAGTGATGTCTGACTGTGTTTGCTGGGTGTGGGTTTTTTGGTGGTTTTTTTGGGTTTTGGGGTTGTGTTGTTGGTTTTTGGGTTGTGTTGTGGGTTTTTTTTGTTTTTTTTTTTTTTTTTTGTTTTTTTTTGTTTTTTTTTTTTTTTTTTTTTTTTTTTTTTTTTTTTTTTTGTTTTTTTTTTTTGATTGTATTTTTGGGGTTTGATTGTGTTTGCTGGTGTCTGATTGTGTTTGCTGGTGTCTGATTGTGTTTGCTGGTGTCTGATTGCGTTTGTTGGTGTCTGATTGCGTTTGCTGGTGTCTGCTCGTCTTTGCTGGTGTCTGATTGCATTTCTTGGTGTCTGATTGCATTTTTGGTGTTTAATTGTGTTTGCTGGTGTCTGATTGCGTTTGCTGGTGTCTGATTGCATTTGCTGGTGTCTGATTGTCTGCTGGTGTCTGATTGTTTGCTGGTGTCTGATTGTCTTTGCTGGTGTTTCTGTTTATTGGTGTCTGATTGCATTTGTTGGTGTCTGTGTTTGCTGGCATCTCTGTTTCTTGGGATCTGACTACATTTGTTGGCGTCTGATTGCATTTGTTGGTGTCTGTGTTTGCTGGCATCTCTGTTTCTTGGGATCTGACTACATTTGTTGGTGTCTGATTGCATTTGTTGGTGTCTGTGTTTGTTCCCATCTGATGGAGAAGAACACTGGTTAGGTTTATTGGTGAATGTTGGTACAGTATTTGTTGGTTGCAGTGATATGAAATGGAGAATGGTGGTGTTTGATGAATAAGAGATTGTTGGCATTAGTTGGAAATGGCTGCAAGTAAATAACAGTGTTTGGTAATGGAGTGTGTTTGATGGAAAACGGTGGGGTTTAGTAGTGTGTTATAGAGAAATTTAGCTTTAGTTGGTGCTACAATGGTTTTTGATAGCTGAGGCAATTCTCATACAGTTCATGGAATAAATAGGTGATAAATACATCCTCAGTATAACCTAAGCATTGTCTGTATGAGGATGTTAAGTTAAAATTCAGCAAGGACCAGGTAGGGGAAGGAATGAGGAAGAACATGGTGAGGGAGAGCAGGGTGTAATGGCTTAGGGAGTAGTGGATCATGAGTTGGCCCCCTCCCTCACCTGATCCATCTGTCTCTTAGCTCAGGTGGAAGCCAAGGCCAGAGCTGTAGGAGAGCTACCTTAAGCCCAGAACACACACTCATTCACCATCACACTCAGATAAACCCATCAACATGCATGAATAAACTCAGCAAACACCAGCAAATGTGCCAACAAACTGAACATTACAAGTAACTGTGTATGACTGAAGTTTCTACTGAAAGCTGATTCATTTGGCTCATCAAATTTACAGGATATCACTCTGTAGAAGCCAAATCACAGTATTGGCATACTGGTGCTGTTGGTGTTATTATAGAATGCTGGTAGATTAATTGCTTGCTGATGTTTGATATTAAATATTAAAAGATATTAGAGAATGTTAATGTTGGTGTTTGATGGAGAATGCTGGTGTTTGATTGAGAATGTTGGTGTTTAATGGAGAATGCTTGTGTTTGATTGAGAATGTTGGGGTTTGATGGAGGATGTTGATGTTTCATGGAGGATGTTAGTGTTGGTGTTTGATGGAGAATGTTGGTGTTGGTGTTTGATGGAGAATGTTGGTGTTTGATGAAGAATGTTGGTGTTGGTGTTTGATGGAGGATGTTGGTGTTTGATGGAGGATGTTGGTGTTTAATGGAGAATGTTGGTGTTTGATGGAGGATGTTATTGTTGGGATTTGATGGAGAATGTTAGTGTTTGATGGAGAATGTTAGAGGTGATGTTTGATTTACAATGTTGGTGTTTGATTGTGAATGCTGGTGTTTGGAGAATGTTAGTGTTGGTGTTTGACAGAGAATGATGTGTTTGATTGAGAATGTTGGGGTTTGATAGAGGATGTTGGTGTTTGATGGAGGATGTTAGTGTTGGCGTTTGATGGAGGATGTTAGTGTTGGTGTTTGATGGAGGATGTTAGTGTTGGCGTTTGATAGAGAATGTTAGTGTTGGTGTTTGATGGAGAAGTTAGAGTTGGTGTTTGATGGAGAATGTTAGAGGTGATGTTTGATTTATAATGTTGGTGTTTGATGGAGAATGTTGGTGTTTGATAGTGAATGCTGGTGTTTGGAGAATGTTAGTGTTGGTGTTTGACAGAGAATGCTGGTGTTTGATGGAGAATGTGTAGGTTGATGGAGAATGTTACAGTTGATATTTGATGGAGAATGTTGGTCTTTAATGAAGAATGGTAGAGGTGATGTTCGATGGACAGTGTTGGTGTTTGATGGAGAATGTTGGTGGTTGATGCAAAATGTGTAGATTGATGTTGAACATCAGAGTTGGTGTTTGATGGAGAATGTGTAGGTTGATGGTGAATTGTCAGAGTTGGTGGTTGATGGAGAATGGTAGAGGTGATGTTTGATGGAGAATGTTGTTGCTTGATGGAGAATGTTGTTGCCTGATGTTGTTGCTTGAGGGAGAATGTTGGTGTTTGATGGAGAGTGTTGCTGTTGGTGTTTGATGGAGAGTGTTGTTTGATGGCGAATGTTAGTGTTGGTGTTGGATAGAGAAGGTTTGAATGGACAACGTTAGTTTTTGTGTGATGGAGGATGTTGGTGTTTGATGGAGAATGTTAGTCTTGGTTTGATGGAGAATGTTAGTCTTGGTTTGATGGAGGATGTTGGTGTTTGATGGAGGATGTTGGTGTTTCGTGGATGATGTTGCTGTTGGTTTGATGGAGGATGTTGGTGTTTGATGGAGAATGTTGGTGTTTGATGGAGGATATTGGTGTTTCATGGATGATGTTGCTGTTGGTTTGATGGAGGATATTGATGTTTCATGGAGGATGTTGGTGTTGGTTTGATGGAAGATGTTGGTGTTTGATGGAGGATATTGGTGTTTCATGGAGGATGTTGGTGTTGGTTTGATGGAGGATGTTGGTGTTTGATGGAGGATATTGGTGTTTCATGGAGGATGTTGGTGTTGGTTTGATGGAGGATGTTGGTGTTTGATGGAGGATATTGGTGTTTCATGGAGGATGTTGGTGTTGGTTTGATGGAGGATGTTGGTGTTTGATGGAGGATATTGGTGTTTCATGGAGGATGTTGGTGTTGGTTTGATGGAGGAAGTTGGTGTTTGACGGAGGATATTGGTGTTTCATGGAGGATGTTGGTGTTGGTTTGATGGAGGAAGTTGGTGTTTGACGGAGGATATTGGTGTTTCATGGAGGATGTTGGTGTTGGTTTGATGGAGGAAGTTGGTGTTTCATGGAGGATGTTGGTGTTGGTTTGATGGAGGATTTTGGTATTTGATGGAAGACATTGGTGTTTGATGGAAAGTGTTGGTGTTGATATTTGTTGGAGGATATCAGTGTTGGTGTTTTTATTTGCTAATGAACAATTGTGAATACAATTGGGAATAATTCACCAATCAAGCATTGGTGAAGAATCTATGTTTGTGAAAGTGAGAGAATATTTGTTGACTTTGGTTTTCATGCTGAATGTTATAGAAAGTTGGTGTTTGATGAAGAATATTGGTGTCTGTTTAGTGGAGTCATTGTTTAGCGGAAAGGGTTTTGTTGTGAAAATGATTGTTTGATTAATTCGGCTGTTAAGTGTTTAAAAGAATCGTTATGAATGTTATTGTAAATATGAAAAATAAAGGTTGGCTTTGTTTTTTGTTTGTTTGTTTTGTTTAGGGTGAATATTGACTATTGTTTTGAACGTTGAAGAATATTGGTGTTTGATGAACAACATTGGAGAACGGTGATGGTGATTGTGTCGCTTAGTGGAGAATGTTGGTGTATTTTTGATGCCATTAATCCAAAACCCTTATGGCCTTTCACATGTATTTTGTCTTGTGCGTCTTGAGTTATTGAAGTGCAAACAAAAATGCGTATATCCCAGTACTCTTCAACTGCCTCATGAAGTGACCAAATATTCCTCTATTTAAGTTATTTCTGTACATCCATTAAAGTACACCCAGCTTGTCCTTGTCCCTTTTGTCTCACAGTCATACTGCATGCTGCGATTTTAATCAAAAATCATGGCGCCAGACTTAACACTCCCCCCACCCTTAACCACACACGCAACCCCGAGGCCAGGCGATGGGACTCTAATGGATGATCATATATAGGGGTTACAGACAGACAGGCCGACAGACAGGTCCTTTATTAGTCCTGTTGGGGAAAGTGCATGCCAGTGCACTAGTTTAGAGGAACTAAGAGTGCGGTGTGTGCTTTTGTGTGTGTGAGGCTGTGTTATCCAGACACACTGTGTTCCATCACTCATTCTAGTGCAGGTAATTAAAGATCCACCTGCCTGAGCAGCCCCATAGTGGCCCATCCTAATGGAGAGCGAAAGAGAGAACTAGAGAGAGAGAGACAGAAGGACAGGCAGAGAAAGAGAGAGAGAGAGATCCCACAGCACTGATCAGAGTCTAACCACTCTGGATGACCCTCTCTCTTTGTCTCTTTCTTTAACCCCACTTTATTTATGAGGGCTAAATTCTAAATGTTGCCTCCAGATGGGCAGGCTAGTGCAATATTATCTCCATCATCTTGGAGAGAGAGAGAGAGAGAGAGAGAGAGAGAGATAGAAAGGGAGGGAGATAAATAGAGAAAGGTGACATAGCATAGTCATAAGTCCATTTTTTAAACCCAGAGTTCTCCCAGGTTAGCTATTTGAGAGATAAACTGAGAGAGAGAAAGCCAAAGAAAAGAAAGCACTAAAGATACATAGAGAAGAGAAGAGAAGAGAAGAGAAGAGAAGAGAAGAGAAACCACATACCCATCATACTCGTCCAGGCTGCACTCCTTCAGGATGGAGAGAGCGTTGCCTTTATGCTCAGTGACTGTGGGGGGAAAGAGGAAGAGTTAACAAGTAAATAAATAAGTAAATAAATGAATAAATAAGGCGGAGCATTGAAAATGGCCTTTAGTAGCCTCATCCAAGCTTTGGCATGCAGCTCAAGCTGAGCATATGGTCCTGGCTGTAACGCAGAATTTATATCCGCATGCTGTTTGCATTTTTAATCAAGAGAAAGAGATGTGGTACAAAACGAACAGCCTTCTTGTGTTCAGGCAGTGTGAAAACGAGGTCAGCTCCGACGCTGCCCACCCAAACATATTTCTGCATAAACACCGCTGGAACACAAAATCAGGTCAAAGGATCACGGCAGTGGTCCAGGATGGTAGAGAAACTATAGCGTTTGTGGTATGATATATAAGTCTCAGATGACTACAGCAGTGAAACAAGATGTGGTCTTCTGCTGTTGAAGAGTGGTTATTTGATTTAGGGAAGCAGCCCTGTCAGCTAGAACCTGTCGGTCTGACCATTCTCCTCTGACATCTCTCATCAGCAAGGTAATTCTGGCCAGACGACTGGATGTTTTTCGTTTTTCGCACCATCTGGTGTCAACTGTTTATGGCTGTTGTGTGTGAAAATCCCAGGAGATCGACAGTTTCTGAAATACTCAAACCAGCCCATCTGGCATCATGTGACAGCAGTGCAGTGCAGTGCTTAAAATCATGCACATGCAGGTCAAGAGCTTCAGTCAATGTTCATCAGAATGTGGAAAAAATGTGATCTTTAGTCAAAAGTCCCTAAGATCACATTTTTTTGACTTTTGACTAAAAGTCCCTAAGATCACATTTTTTCCACATTCTGATGAACATTGACTGAAGCTCTTGACCTGCATGTGCATGATTTTATGCACTGCACTGCTGTCACATCCTTGGCTGATTTGATAATTGCATGAACGATCGTATCCGTCTGAGACATGCGATGCGTTCTCGAAAGAGTTTTAACTGTTTATATATAGAATGGATAACTGTAATTATACCACGGGGGAGTTCGAGTGTCGTTTCAGATGGCCAGGAAAACACCAGTGAAGGCTGGGACAACAAGAAGACACCACTACCACTGCAGATGACACCTTTGCTCTCCGCTCTCTCTAGTCGTGCCCCATTTAATGTTATTTTGCATTTTTCTGGGGCACCTCTGGCATGGACTAAATAGCAGCTGTTGCCATGTGTCATGAAACTCATCACCCCACAGATCTGCCACTCACAGATGGACGGGATTTGGACGAGAATGTGGAGAGTAATCCTGCTATGTGTCGATCTCCCTGGCTCCAGCAACGTGTACACACACAGAAAGATCTACAATAACACTGATATAATCACTGTACATATTGTATTTTATCCAATCCAATTTTTTATCCCGTATTTTTTCCTTGCTACCATCTTTGGAGATCTGATCTACCGAATGGGTAAGTAAGATATAACATCTAAAAAACGTCCCAATATCAGAAAATAATGAAATAGCACAAAACAAAACTGAATGTCTTCTTTTAAGATTTTTGTACACTTTAGCAGATGTTATCTTGCTTATAGCATGGTTTTTCACCAGACTTATAATGAGCTTTGTAACATATATTAACTATAATAACATATAACATGTATTAAGGTCATTTAATTAAATGACGTTAATATATGTTATATGTTATTATAGTTAATATATGTTACAAAGCTCATTGACTAGTCCAACAGTATGAAGTTGGTTAAAAGGTCTTACCCAGTAACACACTATGCTAAAGCTAAAAAAATTCCAGAAATGATGAGGAAGAAGATGATTGAAATAAATCAGTCTGGGAAGGGTTACAAAGCTAGTTCAAAGGCTCTGGGACTCCAAAGAACCACAGTGAGAGCCGATATCTCTCTATAAATGGAAAAACTCAACACAGTGGTGAATCTTCCCTGAAGTGTTCGATCTTCCAAAATTCCTCCAAGAGCTCAGCAACTACTCATCCAGGAAGTCACAAAAGAGCCAAGGACAACATGAAAGGCCAGTCTTGCATCAATAAAGGTCACTGTTCATGTCTCCACAATCAGAAAGACACTGGACAAAAATCCATGGAACAGTGGTGAGGTGAAAACCACTGCTAACACAGAAGAACATTAAGACTGAATTTTTTTGCCAAAACACTTTGATGATCCTCAAACCTTTTAGGAGAATGTGCTGTGGACTGATGAGTTGAAAGTGGAACTGTTTGGAATACAGGGGTCCCGTTACTTCTAAACCAAACACAGAATTCCAGAGAAAGAACACCATACCTATGGTCAAGCATGGTGGTGGAAGTGTGATGGTGTGGGGATGTTTTGCTACTTCAGGACCTGGGTGACTTGTAATAATTGAGGGAAACATGAATTCTGCTCTCTACCAGAAAATCCTAAAGGAGAATGTCCGGTCTTCAGTCTGTAAACTGAAACTCAAGCGCAACTGGATTATGCAGCAAGACAACGATCCAAAGCATAGGAGTAAATCCTAGTCCTAGAAGTAAGTGAAAGACTGATTTCCAGTTATCAGAAGTGTTTGGTTGCAGATATTGCTGCTGAAGGTGGCACAAACAGACTTTAAATTTTGTCATTTTGACTTGAAGACTCATTCTGACTTAGTAGCATTTTTTTTTTCATACTTAGGAACATTATTTTAAAATACGAACTTTTGCTATTTTGTCTTTCTAACTCATTATTTTAATTTATTAACTCATTATTACTATATATATATATATATATATATATATATATATATATATATATATATATATATATATATATATATATATATATATATATATATATATATATATAATACTATATTATTATTTAAACTTTGTTTTATGATTGCCACTATATTTACTAGCTTATTACCTTAGTATGACTTAGTAACTTATTTTCCTATTGTAAA
>CM022758.1:5268896-5271396 GCA_012411365.1 Ameiurus melas
TTTAGGCTCTGTTCAGTTGGTTAATGTTAAGTTCGATTGGGTCAGTTTGTCCAAACCAGTTCTTTTAACCTTGGTTGTTTGTTGTCTAACTTGTCTACCTGTTGACTACTTTACCATCGAGTCTTTACGGCAAAACTGAAGAATCAAACGTCAAGCCATGTCGTTTACAGAAAGTGTATGTAGATTTGGGCAGGAATTTACCAAAGGTTTCTGGTAATGTGGCATGATGTACATTACTTATTAGTAAAACAGTACATTATTAGAAAATTAAAGAAGCAAACATTGGGCACTAAACATGGTGTCACTTAGGTTGAAGAGATAAAACTGGAAGCATTTGGCTTGAAGCATGTTCCTTCATTGCACTGAAGTCTCCAGTTTGTTTGACTTCGTGTTTTCAGGTTCACACTTAACGAGGCGCTGTTCTCAGTCAGTGCCGTATGTTGGCCTAATGAACACAAAAGTAACAATAAACTGCAATAAAGTGACATATTTTCTGGCATATGTCTACAGTATGAAAAGGTTAAAGTATAATGTTAATCAACTTCCTCTCTCTAATGCAGGTCTTAATGTCTTCTCAGGAAATTCACTTCCTAATCTGTCTTCTACTCCAAAGTACCATCCTCATCTTTTGGTTGATCTTTTAATGAGGTGCTTGTTTATTGAATTAATTCATTCATTCATTCATTCATTCATTCATTGTTTTCTAAGGCACAACCTCAGTTTATGAATCAATATTCAGCTGTGGCATTCTTACACCTAACATAAGGATTTGCCCCGAAACATGGCTAATGGAACAGGACATAGTGTGTGTGTGTGTATGTGTGTATGTGTGTGTGTGTGTGTGTGTGTGTGTGTGTGTGTGTACATTGAAGGGTGAACAATGTAGTACAACACTGGCCTGAGGGCAGACATTAGTGTACCTCAGTCACCAGTAATACCCTAAGGGGGCACAATCCCCTAAACACCCTGATGTCATCCTGTAACCACAGGACACCGAGGTCCATATGTGCCGGACCGAAACGTGCTGCTTTATGTTCAGTCACCTCAATAAACTCTATGTAACAGCATATAACACACAAGAGCTGATCTACACATCACCATTCCTTATGTTTATGCCGTGGCCATGGAAAATACTATTTTTGATTGGCCGGCAGTCTGTTATTACATTATAATGTAGATCTGGTCCAAAATGTAAGCATATTCTTACGTAAATGTTCTTTACTTTACTTCTCCATTACACCAAGATAAAAATGAATAACGTGGCTATAATAATTTACAGGGTGCAGTGCATGTTTTAATTAAAAGTGACAAGAATACAGCGAGAGAATGTAACTGTTATATATCGAGGAGGTAACTCTGGACGTCAATTCCCAGCAGCCACTGCACCAAACTACATCATTGTCACATGACCACCTGCACCTGTATCACGTTTAACGAGCACTCCTATATAAAGCCACCGTTTGTACTGCTTCCTCGTCTTACGTATCGTCCATCCATGATTTTGTCTATGCTACCGTGTTTAGTTTTTGCCGCGGTATTTCGTATGTTTGCTGTGGAGTCCTTTGTTTGTGTTTGCTGTTGATTAAATGCTTGAAGATCTGCGCTTGCTTCCGAGTTCAACTTTGTAACGTGACAGTAACCAGATGTAACCATAGCAACAATAATATCACAGAAATGTGTTTAAGTGATGGAGGACTAGGAAGTTACCTGACATACGAAAAGTTTGGTATTTTTATATTATTCAGTTATGAGGCAGAAAAACTGTATAAATAGCCATGGTGTAATAAACTTTACTTGGTGTTACTTTCTGATAATGTGCTTCAGTGACAGAGTTGTGTGTGTGTGTGTGTGTGTGTGTGTGTGTGTGTCATACCAGTGACATCAGTCTGTATATCAGCGAGCTTGAACAGTGGAGCTACTCGCTCCTGGTAGATTTGGTACGCATCCTTCTTGTGGCTTATCGGGTTCACAAACACCTTCAGTGACTTGGGACGGTGCTTAAAACCTGCAACAAGAGCAGAGAGAGAGAGAGAGAGAGAGAGAACTCAGCATCCAGTCTGATCCTGTGTTCAACTCACCAATAATAATAATAATAATAATGATACTGTATAAATAAAACAGGTCACTAATTATTTCCCATGCACATTTAATACACAGCTGTGATTCCAGCGGCAGTAAATCCAGTAAATCCCTTGGACAAATCCTACGACCTGGAGTAGTAATGTTTGGTGCAAAGTCTCATCAGTTATATTAGGATTTAATAACAACAATAAAGTACAATCTTAAATCAAAGTAGCACGGTCATTTTGTAACTTATTGGAACTTTACAGAAAAAAAAAACAAAAAACGATCAAAGCAACAACCACACATGACGAGAGCAACGGTCTGTACGTGACGCACGATGCTGAAGTGTACAAGAGGAGAGGAGTGGTCTAGTGGATAACGAACGAGCCGTGAATTCGAACCCGAATGCGTTTTCAAGTTCTAGAAAGCAAGAGCT
>CM022758.1:5276396-5278896 GCA_012411365.1 Ameiurus melas
GATCATCTCATGTGTTTGTGTGTATGCATGTGTGGGTGAACCGAAGCAGAGTGTGTGAAGATGGGCTGTAAAGCCTGCCCCGTGTGCTACCTGGTGTTACTATGGTACATAATCCTGAGTTGCGCTACATCTCTGAGGAATCAGATCCCGGCGATGAACCTGCACTCGGGTTTCGGACTGTTTTCACCGCGCCAAAAGGCCACGGCGATTAACGGAGCACAGCCATTTGCACGCCTGTGTGTAATTACACAAAGACTGACCTTTTCTAGGCACTAGTGCTACTCAGTCAAACGCTATGCTCAGAGGGAGTTATCAGACACGATCTGCCACGTAGGACAAAATAAAGCTCCTGCATTTTCTGTCTTACTCTTCATACCTCGCATTTTAAACTCCAATCATAGCAAGCCTGTCTGTCTGTCTGTCTGTCAGTCTGTCTGTCTGTCTGTCTGTCTACTGCATGGTTGACTCGGATTTGTGTTTTGGGGCATTATCGAGCTGAAAGGTGACATTTTTCTTCAACTTCTGCTGTCTAAAAGAGGTCTGCAGGTCAGAGGTTGAAGCTAACCATGATTCCCTTGATCTTGACTAGAGCAGTAGTCCCAACTGAAGAGAAGCAGCTCCATAACATGGTGCTGCTACCACCATGTGGGTATGATGTTCTACCATAAAGTTCTACCTTGGTCTCGTCAAACCGTAACACATTTTGCCACATGGTGTGGGGTGATTTGTGTGGGCTTGGATGTTTTTTGTTTTTTGTTTTTTTTTCCAGCTATCCACCCTACCCCAGACATGTGAAGAATCCGAGAGATTGTTGTCACATTCAAGGAGTGACCAGTTATGTGTTGCCATATGCT
Organism: Ameiurus melas; assembly: GCA_012411365.1. NCBI lineage: Eukaryota > Metazoa > Chordata > Actinopteri > Siluriformes > Ictaluridae > Ameiurus > Ameiurus melas. The sequence goes on from CM022758.1 coordinate 5,277,251, forward strand.
TAATGTTTATTAATTAATGTTGCCATATGCTTCTTGGCAGAGTCGCTAATAAGATTTCTTCTTGTCCTTTTGTCAGTTTTGAGGGGACGTCCTGTTCTTGGTAATGTCACTGTAGTGTCCTATTTTCTCTATTTGTTGGTGATGGCCTTTCAATTAGATCCCATGCATGTTTTGTAATCTTTTTAGGTAAGAGTCAATTGGCTTGGCACGTCCTGACTTTTTGCCATTCTTCCTTGAAAAACCATTCAAACTTTGTCAATTTTGCTGGGCATCTCCTGTCCACAGCAGTCTTCAGGTCACCCCACAGATATTTGATTGGATTTAGGTCCGGACATTCCAAAACCATGAACATGCTTTGGGTCGTTGTCACGCTGAAAGGTGAAACTCCTCTTCATCTTAAGTCAGTTATGCTATCATAATTGTATTCTTTAGCTATTCATTATTCCGTCCCAGTTCCAGCTAAAGAAAAACAGCCCCAAAGTATGATGCTGCCACCACCATGTTTCCCAGTGGGGATGGTGTTCGTTTGGTGATGTGCTCTGCTTTTGTGTGCCAAACACATCTTTTGGTATTATGGCCAAAAAGTTTAATTTTGGTCTCACCAGACCATAACACATTATTCCACATGGTTTTGGGAGATTGGATGTTTTTTTTTTATTATTATTATTTATTGGTTAAAAAAAGGTTTCCGTCTTGCCACCCTACCCTATAGGCAGAGATATGAAAAATTCAGGAGATTGAGGTCACATGTACGGAGCACCCGGTACTTGCCAGAAATTGCCACGTTAACGTTGCTGTAGGCCTCTCAGCCCGGTTTTCTCCTGACCTTCTCATCAATTTTAGAGGGACATCCTTGCGGCCCGTGAATTTTCCAGTTGGATGTTGCCAAGAAGGAAAATCCTATAGGAACAGCTGGACTTTATTTGGGGTTAATCAGTCGCTTTAACTGATGGCACGTGTACGCTAATTAGTATGTATCATGAGGTTGAATGTGATTGGTTGATTCTGAACACTGCAACATTCACAATTATAAAAGGGTGTGCACACTTACGCAAGCTGGGTATTGGAAGTTTTTCGATTTTCTTTTTTTTCCCCAAAAAAACATTTCTGGGTGTTTGTCAGGTGTTTGATATTTATTGGTGCAATTTGACAATAAAGGTGAAAAAAGGTTCTGACATGATTTAACTTTGTTTTCATTTTTTACATCTCAAAAACCATTTTAACAGTGGTGTGTAGACTTTTTATATCCACTCTATCTATCTATCCATCCATCCATCCATCCATCTATCTATCTATCTATCTATACATCCACATATCCATCTATACATCCATCTAACTATCTATCTATACTGTATCTCTACATCTTTCTGTCTATCTATCTCTCTTTCTGTCTGTCTACCTATGTGTCCATCTGCCTGTCTATCTATCTATCTATCTATCTCTCTTCAACTATACATCCATCTACATATATAATTATCCATCTATACATCCATCTATCTATACTGTATATCAATCCATCTTTCTGTCTATCTATCTATCTCTCCATCTATACATCTATCTATCGCTCCATCAATACATCCATCTATCTAACTATCCATCCATACATCCAACTATCTATACTGTATATCTATCTATCTATCTATCTA
>CM022758.1:5281396-5323896 GCA_012411365.1 Ameiurus melas
GACGATTAACGAAACCTAAACAGACTCCGTCTGAACTCAGCATGCATGGTAAAGTGAGTTGCATAACTATAAAGTTTCATTTTAATTTGGATGTTGAATTTGTTTGGAAATATGAATGAATTTTGTGGAAAAAAATAATATAATTGAATAATATTTGTATGATTTTATTTTGGAATCAAAATGCATTTTCATGAGTAGTTTTTACTCAGAATAACTAGATCGTATTCAATTTTTGAAACTGTCTTTCCTCCAAACAAGTAGTTTTCATTTAGAGTTTAGGAGAAGCAGTGAGGAACTCGACCTATTTCGAAAGTTTAAGGCTGAACTCAGTCATGAAGCACGTTGAGAAGATACCAAGAGTGTGCAAATACATCATGAACACTGTTTTTAAAATGTATAATATAATAGTTTGGATTTAAAACAGCAACTTTTTTTGGACACTGCATAATGTCATGTGTTATTCGCTGGTGAAAATGTCTTCAATCGGTCCTCTCAGGATTTTGCGATTTTGCGATTGCAGAAACGAACACAAAAAAAAATCGAGCAAACTCAGCAGATATGGGCCGAGACGCGTCGTGATGACGTCACACAGCCGAAGCCCTCTTCGATTCATGAGCGTCGAACGCGAGTACAGCTGAAAAGGTCTCATTTACCAACTAACATCACTGCGAAAGACTTCACTTTCAACAATTTTCAATTGCGATTTTACCGATTCGTAGTTTTCTGCAAAAAAGGCATGAAAAAAAAAAAAAAAAAAGCTCAGCAAGTTTCATTGTGAATTTTGGAAGGACAAAAAAAAAAAGCCGCAGAAAAATCTAACACAAATAAACCTCTGTGAAATCCTGTACGGACTGAGTGACGTGTAAAATCGTAGACAAATAATACAAATGAAGAAATCTCTTTTTAATAAGCAGGTGCGTTTTGACCGGTAGTGTATGTATTTAGAAGTGAGAGTCTGATCATGGAGACATGCTCTAAGCTTCTGCCTCTAGAGCAAAACTAAATAAACAAATTACAGACCAAACGTGTTTTTGGCGGACTGACTAGTTTTCATTCTTTGCTGAAGAATAAAATCCAACACAAGAAGCTGTGAAAGGCGTCGAGGAATTTACATCTTACTGATCTGTGTTGTGAGACTAAAATAAAGCAACATGTGTCCTGTGCCTCCGTTATGTCTGAGTGCTTCTACCTCTGGGAGCGACAGATGAGACGAAGAAACGAGTCAGGGGAATGAACACACACACACACACACACACAACACTTGGAGAAACTGATATGCACTGTTACCTACAGCGCAGTGAACCCCAGCATCTGTCCACCCCACGGAGAAACACCGCAACAGACGGTCTCACTCGTTCATCAAATTATTCTCTCCGTTTCCTTTCATCCGCACCGAGTAACCCAGTCGTTCTCTAAAATTAAGAGGGAGTGATTTACTCACATAAATTAATTACTCGTTCCTTCACTCCTTTCAGCCGAGCTCGCTAGTTTAATAAAGGAAGCCCAAGTGAGCAAACGATCATAAAAAGAATATCCCATAATATACTACAACATCTTCTTTATCTAAACAGACCAGAACCAGAACAGCATTAGAGGAGGGTGGATAGGTGGGCTTTGTGTTTGTGGGTGGGGGTGAAAAGTGTTGAGGGGTGTAGGGGGATAGGGGGGATGTTTCGACATCTTATTGAACAGCAATTGAAACATTATAATAGAAATCTCAAAATCTAACCTGAAGAAGAAAAAAAAAATTCTGTTTATTGGTTTATTTTTGCATTGTGTGTTGCAATCAGGCGGCAAAAATGTGCATCAGGTTTAAAATACTTCCATGGCTACGAACTTACTGTTTCTCGAACGTACGTTGCACCTGTTAAGGTTTTTATGAGACTTCGCCTCATAATTCTGATTTTAATATTAAAGTAATGTAGGATAAACTCCAGTGCCTGCTCTCCGAAACATTACAAAAACATTTTTTGAAGAAAATCTTCCTGCAAAACGCCTATATAAGGTGTGTGTTTGGTGAGCTTGAATGGCTTTTGTACAAACAGCTATACAAAGACGTCAGAAACCACAAACTCTTCCGGAAAAGGTAAGGAACTGAGCTACTGTTGACTGTGTTGCACCAGTGTTGGATAAGAACAACTTTGGTAAGACTTTCAAGGCTCTCTCTGTCTCTCTCTATCTCTCTCTCTCTCTCACTATCTACTATATATATATATATATATATATATATATATATATATATATATATATATATATATATATATATTTTATTTATTAAATATATATATATAAACTTTATTGCAACTTGTATATTTACAATTTCATTTTTGTATACAGTATTGTAATACTTGCTCCCTGGGAGAGGCTCCAGGTTCCCTGTGACCCTGAACAGGAGTAAGTGGTAGAAGATGGATGGATGGCGGTATGGATAGTAAAAGAAAGACAGAAGAGTAAAGGAGTACATACAGGCTGATTTAGTCATTAGTTTTTAGAATTCGGCTTTTAGACTAACAACTTTATCATTACTTGTTCTATTTCTATTCATTCTCTTGACGTAGATTCTCATTCTTTAAATCAATGGCATTTTAATATCTTATCTGCCCATTTTCTAGTGATTTGCTTATACATAATGTCCATATTGTATTTTGACTCTCTATTAGCTTAGCTCCCAAAATACCATGTTGTGTGATATGTGTGTACTGTTTCTAACTGGAACAGTCTTTGATTTATTTTCATCTCCCAGTATGGTATTGGGACAGATACGGTGTTGAGTACAGTATAAAGTATAGTAACATGACAGCCAGTTCTGGCTCAATATTATTTCCCCTCAGTACCGGAACAGAGAAATGTGTCTCTGATAATCATACATGTGCTGCAGAGAGCCAGAGATAAGGAGTATTCTGGAGAATTCATTAAGACCTGCCTTTTATCCTTTTAACCGTTCTTCCAGCGTTTGTGTCGGATCACGCGTTTCAGTCTGATCCGACACCTACGAAGTCATCTAATTAGCGGCCTTAATTAGAGTCAGACGCAAAGCAGAGTGCGAGTGCGCTTGTTACGTCCATCTGGCCTGTAAACACACTAAAAGACTGTGAAGTCTGAGAAGATTTCTCCCCGAACAGCTCGCACTCGGGTCAACACACACTCGCACAGACACGCACACGCACGTACAGCAACCCATCCGTTTCCACAGAGCCTCGAGAGAAAGGGTCTCCATGGAGACGGCTGGTGACTTAATGGAAAAGCTGTTAATGTGTAACGTAATCCGTTCGGCCGTCGTCAAACGCTCTGCGTGTTTTTTTCATCCGCGTTCCAAAGGAGTTTTTCTTTCCCTCTTCAAGACACGAAACGGCCCCTCTATTATCTTGTTAAACAACTCAAAGCAATTATATGCGGCGCGTACGCAACGGGGCCATTCGTACACATGGACACAATGGGCCGGCGGTCCGGCGGCTCGAGTTCTTGCGCTACACCTCCACTATACTGCGCTCCCTCTGAGACAATAAAGATCGGCTTGACGCAGAAGTGTGACCACTCGCTCTGACACGAGCACCATGAGCACATTATGTGTCCAGAGGGGGCGTTCCCCGGTCTAGCAGGGCCTCCGGATTGACCTTGCGCCTGCTAATCTTTCAAAAGGGGGTTTAGGGACACTCAATCGAAGGCTATCGGACACAGCCTCGTGCATTGCCCCTTACTACAGGTGCTTCTATTGTCCTAGGGCTTCTCTCTATTTCTCTCACTCTCGTTCGTGTTTTGCAGGCCCGCTCCGAGCCCTCATGCTCGAGTCAGGCTGCATCGCACGGCTTGTCAGGCTGAGGTGATTCCCACCTTGAATGAGAACAAAATGAAAGCGGGCTGAGAAGGTTGAAGGGAGGGGAAGGGTTTTTTTTTTTTTCAGGGCGCACCTTTTGTGTTTGGTGTCAACTGGGACACACCCTCCATTGTGCAACATTATTAAGGGATCCCTGGGAAACATCGAGCCGGGAACCATGCGACTGCTGGAACAGGTGAGCAAGTAACGGGTGTCTGTAATCCGCAGGGAGGCGGTGCCGACGATTCGGACGCAGCCATAAAACAACAGAGATAATCCTGCTGTTGAAAATACTGTGTGTGTGTGTGTGGGGGTGTGGGTGTGTGGGTGGGTGGGTGAGGCAGGCAGAGAACAACATCCTTTATTAAGTGCTGCTATCAAGGAATCATTTTCAGCAGGCGGTCATGCGTGGCGACATGTGGCACAAGAAATGCATTAGCGCAGGTTGGCTAATGTGGGAACCTAATGTAGTGAGAGATGCCAGCATGCTGCTGTTCATCAACACCTGGGCAGGAGAGGACAGAGAGGCAACTGGGGACTGTGGATAAGGAGCAGAGCCCCTACATTACAGAGCGAATGAAAAAGAGAGTGGGTGAGAAGTTTCTAACCACCTGCTTTACGCAAACTTCGATTTTGTGCATATACATTTCGACGCTCTAGGTAATGTAGCCCTACTTAAAAGGAAAAAAAGTCATAATTAGAGAGAAAAAAAAAAAAAAAAAGTACAACTTAAACCAAGTATAACGATCACACGCGCACCTTAAATCAGACCACGCGGAAATTAGAACGTAAGCGTTGTCAAACTGAAGGACAAAGACCACCACAGAAGCGTACACAGAATCGGTGTGTAGTAGTAATGTAGATGATGTTTTTCCCCAATGACAAAATGTAAAATATTTGGTTGAAAATTCTGAATATTCCATTAAAAACAGACGAAATCGATAGCTGCCCGTGTAAACGATAATATAACCACATCAGAGCAGGGATTAGAACGCTTTACTCCACTTCAAGAGACCAAAATCAGGAACTTGTGTACTCGATCCCTTACGTATGCCTTTCTTCAAACAGACACTACCTGAAACTATTTATTAAGCGCTATCAAGATTAATCAGTTCTTAAATTTGCACTTTACATAAATACACCCGATGGAAATTATTGCCTCTTTTTGACATATTTGGACAAGCAAACATTAGATCATCTTTAAATGTGTGCCTATTAATAAAGTTGAAAACTTCAAATGAGCCTTTTCAGTCGTTTATTCAACAGTGATATGAATAGATAGAACAGAAGCGAGTATTGCACTCTTTAGCAGAAATAACTTCTTGTAGGGGTTTTGCATAATGTTTGACCACTTTTCCATGCAATATTCTTTCAGTTGCAAGATGTTTGGGGGTTTTCTTGAATGTACTACCTTTTACAAATCCCTCCACAACATTTCATTGGTATTCAAATCTGGGTTTTGACTAGGCCATTCCATAACCCTAAATTTCTTCTTTTTGAGCCATTCCTTGGTGGATTTAATAGTGTGCTTAGGATCATCATCCTGTTGAAAAATCCACTTTCGGGTCAACATTTGGGCAGATGGCCTCACATTGTCTTCAAGCACTCTTTGATATGATGCAGAATTCATAGTTGAGTCAATGAATCGCAATCTGTTCGGTCCCTGAGGCAGTGAAGCAACCCCAAACCATAACATTTCCACCACCGTGATTCACACTTGGTATGAGGTTCTTCTCCTGAAAAGCTGTCTTTGGTCTGCACCAAACATGTCTGCTGTTGCTGTGGCCAAACAACTCTATCTATGATTTGTCTGTCCAGAGCACATTATTCCAAAAGGCCTGGTCTTTGCCTATATGCTCACTGGCAAACTGTAGTCTTGCAAAGGCTTTTTCCTGGCACGCCTCCCATGCAGGTCAAATTTGTGCAATCTCTTTCTGATTGTAGAAGCACGTACTTTGACACCAACAGTTGCAAGACTTACTAGCAGATCCTGTGATGAAATTTTGCAGTTCTTGGGAGACTTTTTTTTTTTTGCGACGTTCTGCTCTTGGGCTGAATTTGCTGGGACGGCCAGTCCTGGACATACTGGCAATCATTTGAAATCTCTGCCATTTGTAGATGATTTTCCTTACAGTGGAATGATGTTTTTCAAATCACTTGGAGATTGTTTTTAAACCTCTTACCAGACTCATAGGGATCCACAACCTTTTTTTCTGAAAGCCTTACAGAACTCTTTAGATTTTGGCATGATGTCACCGCACACGTCAATAACAAAGGGAACTCCAGACACTAGATATGAAAGGGGTATAAATAAGACAGGTTCCACCTGCACTCTCTAAGCAGGTTCTAATCACCGGCTCTTCAACACCTGATTCTAATTTTAAGGATTTGAATGTATGATAAATACATTGTACTTACTTTTTCCACGTGACTGACCTGTTTTTTGTCCATTTAAATTGTGAAAATGACTGTATTTTATGTGTGTTTTCATAGAGTGTATCACCTTTATCAATAGGCATTGTTTCAAAGAGGATCAAATGTTTTCTTATCCAAATATGTAAAAAAAAAAAAATTAATTAATAAATTTATTTCCATGGGGTGTACTTATTTTTTCACATGACTGTAGCTAAATCCTTTAAACTAGCAGGCGTTAGGAAACCCCTGATTGAAAAACCTGACCTCGACCACTGTCAGCTGTCCAACTATAGGTCAGTCAGGATTTAGGCCTCATCACAGTACTAAGACGGCACTGGTTAAAGTGCTAAATGACGTAACTATGTAACATAACAATAACAATGTTATGTGTATATTGATTTCTTTCTTAAAGGAGGATTTCATACTTCTAGCCTGGTAGAAAATAGTCATTGCAAAACATTTCGCAGGTATAAAAAAAAAAAAAATCTTCCTGGCACTAGCTTAATTTCGGATCTGCTTTCGCTACAATAAATGAACCCACTCCCCCTCAAGGCACGGTCCTTTCATTATGTTAATTAATTCACGTGGTGCGATGTAGGACACGCTTTCCTATTCACACGGCATCGGAACAGAGTGCAGATCATTGCCAAACCCGACGTTAGAGGGCCAGGAACCCACGCTGGGTAAAGTCCCTGTCTGTTCATAAGCAGCAGCTCATGTGGGAGTGTCAGACGACGTCCCGGGACAGAATGTGTGATGTGTGAGATCTGGGGCAATCTATTTTAATTCCCAATGAGCAACACTGCCGCAATCCGTGATTACATCACTCACGGTGTGCTTGTTCTTGTGACCAGAATTGCAGGGATTAACTAGCACTGGCTTAATGCGGCTTTATGATTAGACACTGCATCCAGAAAAGAAGAACAAGAGCCGCTGAAGTAGAGCTTCATTTATGTTCATGTTAATTGTTTGGGGGTTTTATGGGCATTCCAAGTTGAATTTGTGTTGTACGGGGCAGAAAAATGAAGAATCGTTTCTGGATGTTTCGGTCCAACCTCTACATTAGATTAGGCTGGCATTCTCTGTGAAGCGGGATTAACCGAGATTACACACAAAGACTGCAGCACTCACCACTCACTGCATGTACAAGCTGATAGAGGTAGATAATACATAATGTCTACAAGGGAGGTTAATGCCTAATATTTACGCTGATGCAAGCTTTCCATCCTGTCCTGCAAGACGTTAATGAGGATCTTTTTGACCATACCTGTGAGAAGAACTGCCCATTAGTGTCAACTGCTCTTTATACATTAATGCTAACTTTATGGTGGATGAAATGCCTCAAACAAAAATCTACAAATTCAAACCAAACAAAAATGTGACACAAATTTCACCTCAACCCTAATCCAAGAGTCCAAGAGAACAAAACTGACCAAGCGCTCTGGGTGGGAGGGGCATAGTCTCCCTCGCATGTCAGTCACAACGACACCAACCAATCATGAGTATCTATGAGCTCAAGTATGTGGAAGAGGGTGGATAGCGCTTTTTGTTCCGACTGTGCTACTCTTCCCTGTGACATTAGCATGAACAACAGTTTGAAACGGTGACGTAAGCTAGCTTCACGTGTCACGGAGGGAGCACGTGTTGGTGGGAATTAACGGGTGACTAAAATTAGGGGGATAAAAATTCAGCTGTAAAATTTCAGCTACTATTATTATTAGTATGTTTAGAAACACTTGTTACAAATGGCACCTTTAATGTGATTTAACCAAGAAGAAATAATTTTATAATTCTATGTTTAATCAGTAAGATTTTGACACAATACCCATCATTTCAGATAACATTACAGCTACACAATGCTTTAGGTTTATAGAGTACAGGACAACACCCTGTATTCCAAACCAAATCTTTACAAGTGTAGTTTGAGGCAGATATTTACAAAAGACAGCGACCTCACGGCTCGGGTGAAAACACGTCTTAGACTTTCCAAACTGAGGAGTCAAGTCTACTCATCAGTTAAGGAAACTGACCGCCTTAAGCAGTTTCAGTTTAAAACATGATTGCGTTGAGTATAGCTAACTTATAAAGACTGGAGGTTACTTACTCTAACTTACTCTTTGTTACACTTTCTTGAATCCATTAAGTTAAGCTTAAAGAACTAAATCATTATGGAATTGTCATGTGGCGTGACGGCAGGCAGGATGCAATCGCAGTTCAAACGGAGATTTTTATTTGCACAAAGGAAAAGCAAACCAAACAGAAACTAGAAACAACAAACTAAGCTAGGCTCACTTGGCTAAGGCTAATGCTATGGCTAAGGCTAAGGCTAGAACATGGCATGAAACTAGGACGCCCTATAAGCGCTAAACATGGCAAAACAAGATATACATAAATCGCTAGAACTGTTTATCGAACCGCGCCGTCTCGAGCACGGCTCACGATATATATAGGTCTCTCAGTCATTAACCCGCAACCGTTAGCAGCTGCCGGCAATTCCCGAATACACGTGACCCAATGAACTATGACCCTTGACGAGGCGAGACGAAGGACTGACGTCAACCCGGAAGAGGTCCGCGCATGCGCAACAGCGCTCAATGTTGTAGGGGGAATCGTGTATGACAGGAATAAAAAGTACACACAGATAAGGATTTCTTTTGTATGAGGCATGCATTTAAAGCAGGAATGTTTGGTCTAAGTTTGAACTAATATTATTTGCGTAATTAAAACCTGAGTCACATGAATTGTGCTTTTTTTTTAACATCAGCTTGAGTTCTTCATATAATGTTCAGTTGCTGAGATCTATAGTTCTAATCTACTAAAGTTTGGATAAGTAATATAACATTTAAACACACTAAATACAGTACTGATTACTCATTTCATTTAGTCCTATTCCATTTTAGAGAGCGGCGGATCGGGCAAATTGCATACATTTGATTTTTATTTATTTATTTATTTATTTATTTTTAAGAAGGAGACATGCTTCGCTTTATGGCAATATCTGCATCAATCTGGGAAAATATCTTGTAGTGATATCTTATTTGGACAAAATAATAATAATAATCTGATTCTGGTTGTCAAACAGCGGAGGATGAGAAGGATGTGGTGTTGAAAATGATGGCCAAGGCGTTTTGGAAGGACACCTGTCCTATACTGGCCTGTTTTGGCAGCCAGCGCTGGTGAGAGGAGAACGGATAATTACAAACTGCAGGGAGGCCGGGGGAGCAACCTGTTCCTCCTCTGTCTTCCAACAGCCCCTTGTCGCCAAACACCGTCTCTCTACACCTCCCTCCATCTCCCCCAGCGTACAACAATACAATGATGAGATCTGTTTACAAAAACATACAGCACAGTCTCGAGGCGGTTCAGATCTTTATTTAATAGGCAGTTATACCAATACCTCACGTTTTCTTGTACTTGCGTTCATTAGAGACGTTTGGTACTCACGGACGTTCTCTAGAGTCTCAGTATGAATATAAACTGATGAATATAGAGTACTAGCTAACATTCCATAATTACTTACAAAGCAATGTATACTGTTTTTCGGGTCATAAATAAAATGATCCGGCAATTTTCTTAATCACAATTCACATACAGTACGCTCTGTTGTTGTTGTTTGGTTTTCTCTCTGTTGTTGTTTGTTGTTTTCACTTTTTGGCTAGCAAGTGTCTTGTACTTTTATTTGTTAGTTATGCTTCCTACATCGTTTCGCAAATTTTTGTATTGTACTACCTGTATTACATTTCTGTGATGAATATACTATATGTAGTGAAATAACACCACATTTTCCTGTACTTCACATTTAAGACTTTGTTGACTTGCTCTTTATCTTCTCAGCTTTGTTTTAATTATTTGAACACAAACAAAATCTCTGAAATTTCCCCTTGGGGATCCATAAAGTACTATCTATCTATCTCTATCTATTCTACATACCTAAATCAGATTTACAGACATATGTAGTCAACCAGCTAGCTGTTTTAACCTGTGTTACTTTAGCTAGGTCAATATAACCATTTAAAGTGTTAACTACATGTTTCTATAATATGTTATGATATTTGTAGCATTGTATTAAATATTCACCAAAGTTTGAATATAAAAGCCAGATCAGTAATATAATAAACACTGCTCAAACACCAATCTGACCAATCTAAGAACTGGCTAGGTGGGAGCGGCTCGATATCCTAATGAGCGCACTTGATTGACATCCCTCTCTCCAAGCCCCCCAGCTGCTATGCTACTGAAGCAGAATTAAACTCAGTGGCACGATGGAGAAAATCAGGATTGTTCATCTAACGTACCCAATTATAGAGTTATCGTAGAAGCACACTTTTTTTAAAAACTCTTATTCTTGCCTTTCTTTACTCAGATGTCGAGAGACAACTCAAGCCTAGACACATCATTCTTGTAACTGGTGAAGGTAAAGCTTACATAAGTCTAGACATTTATTGTTGATCCAAGATTAGCCTGACCTGCTTCTCATCAAAATGGCTGAAGAAGTGCATGAAAACAGTGTAACGTCACCAATTATTCAGACATATTGTGTGAACGTGACCAACATTAACACTTATTAACAAGCAATCATAAATGTAAACGGCAAGTATCGGACCTGACAGACCAGTTTGTAAAACTAATGGAATGGGAATAGAGTTTTAGACCAGTTTTAGCATCACTCCACCGGCTACCTCTTTCCTTGAGAACTGTCAAACACTTTAACCTCTTAATCTTACGACACCTTCATACATCTCCGGTTGACTGATATACAGCGTTCCAAATCTAGTGCTAGCCTTCTCCGTATTCCACATAAGAACGTTTAGTGATGCCTTTTGTTTCGTTTTAGCATTTATACTAACGCGTATATCATACAACCGGTTACCGTCACATGCCTGAAGAGCAGGCCGCACACCCGGCAACAGACATGTGGACGTTTATGAGGCGTCGTTTTGAGTTGCACAACTCGTACCTAAGAAATCATTTACTTGTGATACACTGCCTGAAATTCATTAATGGGTCGAGTAAGCCGTTCCTTGTCCGCGTTCAATCGGTGTCGGCAAACGTAATAAAGCTGAAAGCGTGCCCAGTGTTTGCTGTGTTAATGTTTGCATGATGCAATAAAAAGTGCACCTCGGCGGCTCCCAGATAAAGCTTCTCTACGTCAAGCTAAGAGGCTTAATAATAAAAAATAAATAAATAAATAAAGAGTGCTGATACTTTGAGTTTGCTTTTCCATTGTGAGGCCGGTGAGGTTTTTAATCACCTGAGTGATGTTGCTTTCATATAATAATAAAAAAATAAAAACTGGTGATGGAACAATGACACTGATTTGGATGTTGCATTTATCAGTGTAAATCAACGTCCAAGGAAGTAAAAAAAAATAATAATAAATGAACATTTTGTACCTCAAACTTATTATCTGGCTACGTTAGTGGTGGGTGTTATTGCCCTTTACTGTTTGTCTTCTATCAACAGTGTAGACAGAGAGAGAAACAGGAAGGCGTGGCCATACCGTTGAGGATGTCTTTGAGATGTCTGAACCAGATTTCGCAGTGATCCACACTCAGGTTGTCCAGGTGGATGGTGTCATCTTTGAGTTTAGCTCCTTTGCGTTTGCAGAAGAACAACGTGATGCCGAGCAGCGTGCCGCCGCTCTGCTGACCGGCCGAACGTCGACGCTTCACCTTCACCGCAAACACGTCCTTTAGCTCAACGAAGTCCTCTTCAGGCTTCTTCTGTGAGGACTCGCCTACAAACACACATACACACGTGTATACGCTGTTATGTACGGTGTACAGAAAGCACAAATGGGCATTGAATATTGGGTCGATATTTTTTCCACACAATTTTCCTCCTTACTACAAAAATATTAATAAGCAAAGACATGTTTGTTAGTAGACATTTACTCTTTTTTTCAGTTTTGCACTAGAGTTACATAAAGTGGTGCTTGAAAGTTTCTGAACCCTTTAGAATGTTCTATGTTTCTGCATGAATCCAGCCCCGGAAGCGAGCAGCTCATGTGAGGAAACCCACCAACAGCTGAGAGTTGAAGCTGTTCTGTACTGAGGAACAGGCTAAAATCCCGGCAGGACTGATCGACAGTTACCGGAAACGTTTACTTTTGACCCCTGCACAAGGGGGGCCAAACCAGATACTGAAAGCAAAGGTTCACATACTTTTGCCACTCACAGATATGTAACATTGAATCATTTTTGTCAATAAATAAATGACCAAGTGTAGTATTTTTTTGCCTCATTTGTGTAACTGGGATCTCTTTCTCTACTTTTAGGGCTTGTGTTAAAATCTGACGGCGTATTTATGCAGATCTATCGAAAATTCACAAAAGGGTTCACAAACTTTCAAGCACCCCTGTAGCTAAACATTAAGAACAGTTGATCTCGCCCAAAATCTTTTAAGCTTAGTGGACACTACACAACTTTTAAAATCTCCGACTACACAACTTTATCTGTATGCGATCAGCTGTTTGGTGTTGTAGGGGTGTGCACAGTAAACAAATGATCACAGTCGAGGCTCTCACACACACACACACACACAGGTTTGTTTTTTTCTTTTGTTCCAAACAATTGTTTGAGTATGACATGACAAATAACACTACTGTGCTTATGTTTTGTACTCGCTCTCCCAAACTATTAAACGGATGACAAACTGGATTCAGAGATCTGCTCTGCGTCATGCGATATGAACTTGATTTGCCCTTGGACTTTCACTGGATGTTTCTCAGCACTGTTCTTGCTACTTGTCATCGAGTGGCTTGCATTGTGATTCATCGCTGAGAAAATTAAACATGTTTGGAAATATCAGAGCCTCTGTGATCGCTGAACCGTACACACTATAGGAGCGGTCGTCGAGCTGGGGGGTGTAGATCCTCAAAATTAGTCTGGACTAAGAGTGGATTCAATATAGAACTGCTGATGTGGTTTAGGACACCGTGAGAATTTAAGCTATGAACATCATTGTTCGTCATTGAGTAGCTGAACGCTGTAATATAATTACCGTTCTGCTTAATAGTCATGATAATTACGTTATCGACTTATCCTACGATACACGGACGTGACATCTATCGTTGTTGCTGACCTCGATATTGATATATGCGTGTTTGTTTACATAAGAACGAAGGTCACCAACATTTTAGCCATTCACACTGCTTTTGTCCGCTCTAGGGCTGTCAAATTACAATTCAAACTTCAACTTTTGTCACGTTTTAAATAAAAATGCACATTTTTCCATTTTCTATACGTGGCAAGCAGTAGCACAGATTTGAATTCAAACGAACGGTTGAAAAAAACGACACGTGAGATAGAAACAACGCACTAACGATGTTTTTTGAAGAAGACAAATCTAGAAAAAAATTGTTTTTCAAATACTCTCTCAAAAAACCCAGTCGTAGTCAATAAAGTCGGGACTTAAGCTGTGTGAGCTGAAGCTGAACAGTGAATGAACAGCGGTAAACTGACACTTACCGTACACAACATGAACCTCATATTACAACTCGCTTATGCACGGTCAATTTAAATAATAACAACAATAACAGTTAATAACAATAATAATAAAGAGTCATTTGAATATTGTTCCATTAACACATTATTTGATGTTTTACTTTGTGAATTTAATTGACTTTTGAAAATATACACTCATTTCTAATCAGATGACTGGAACACACTCCAAAAAATCCTTTTCTTTTAATAACACTTATTAAGTGTCTGGGCGCTGAGTGTTTAGCAGGAGGAATTTTCCCCCCATTCATTCAGTGTCACTCAGGGCCCAGACACTTAATAAGTGTTATTAAACGAAAAGGAGTGTGTTGGAGTGGGTTCCAGTCATCTGATTAGAAATTAGATGCATTTCTTCATCTGCACAGCTGTACGTGGCCTTTGTTGCCTTATTTTGTGCTTCTTAAATCGCCACACACTCAGGTGAGGACTGCAGCAGGCCATGCTAGCACCTGCACTGTCTGTTTACGCAACCATGCGCTTGTAATCCGGGCTGAATGTGGTTTGGCGTTGTCCTGCTCTGGATGGCAGCATGTGTTGCTCCTAAATGTGTACATATCTTTCTGCATTAATGATGCCCTCACAGATGTGCAAGTTACCCATGCTATGAACACTGACACACCTCCATACCATGACACACTGGCTTTTGGAGCTGATGCTGAGAACAGCTTGAATGTTGCTTTTCCTATTTGACCGTTACGGTTGTTTTGTCCGAAAACGTTGACTCATCGGACCACAAAACACGGTTCCACTGTGCTACTGTCCATCTCAGATGAGACCGAGCCCAGAGAAGTGAGCGGAACTTCTGGACAGTGTTGATGTATGGCTTCTGATTTGCATAGTAAAGACTTAATTTGCATCTGTGGATGCAGCGGCGAATGGTGTTGTCTGACAGAGGTTTACCAAAGTATTCCCGAGCCCATGTCAGGATCTCCATTACAGTATCATGACGGGTTTTAAGACAGTGACGTCTGAGCGATCGGAGATCACACACATTCAGAAGTGGTTTTCTGCCTCACCCTTTACGCACCGAGATTTGACCAGATTCCTTGAAACTGTTGGCAGATTGTCCGAGCCTCGACACATCCTTGTTCTTAAAGGACTAGGCCTTTTTTTGGAGGCTCCTTACATACTATGATTAGACGATTACCTCACCTGTTTCACATCACCACCTTATTTCAACTTGTCACATAAAATTATGTTAAAATATATGAATTAGTCCTAAATTACCCAACTTTTTTGGAACGTGTTGCATGCATCAATTTCAAAATAAACATTTTCCTTCAAAAAACTATGCAGTTGATTAGCTAAAACATCAAATACCTTGTCTTTTTTTATTTTGTTTTTTGTTTAAATACAAGTCAAATTTACATTTACAAATCAAACCTATTTATTTTTGTTAGCATTTTCATACTGTCCCAACTGTTTCGGAATTGGGGTTGTAGTCACGTTGTGAATACGTGCTTTCCAAAACAATGCATTAAAACATGGACAAACAATAACTAAAGCATAAAGAATTCACAATATTGTATTACAGTAATGTACACATTGTAATTATTAGTAGTTATTATTTCAGGAGATCAGGTTCTCGCAAGATGTTTTTAAATTAATACAGTATATAAAATGTGTGAATATTTGGTTTATTTTTAACTAAAATGCTGTTGACTAACATTAAATGACATTTTTGTCAGAGTAAAATTGACTAAAATGAATAAATATGACGATGAAATATTGACTAAATTTAAAGGTTATTTTCATCTGAAGATAAACTATTATTTTGACATTCCAATACCAATATCTGAATATTCTGAAGAATTAAAAGTTCGCTGCTCTTTGAAAGGGTGTACTTACATTATTATGCTATTATATCATCAGTATATCAGTGGCATAAAATGGTCTTAAAATGACAATAATATCGTTTATCGCAATTATTTCTGGGACGATATATCGTCCAACAAAAGTAGTAATCGTGACAGGCCTACTGCGTAGTGCAATACAGTAAACTGACTTAATTAGTCTTAAGAATGAGAATGATGTTTTACAATTTTACAGTACAGACTGAGCCGTAAGTATGATGTATTGTTCAGTGAGGGGAAAAAGTATTTGAGCCCCTGCTGATTTTGTACGTTTGCCCACTGACAAAGAAATGATCAGTCTATAATTTTAATGGTAGATTTATTTGAACAGTGAGAGACAGAATAACAACAAAAAAATCCAGAAAAACGCATGTCAAAAATGTTATAAATTGATTTGCATTTTAATGAGGGGAAATAAGTATTTGACCCCTCTGCAAAACATGACTTAGAACTTGGTGGCAAAACCCTTGTTGGCAATCACAGAGGTCAGACGTTTCTTGTCATTGGCCACCAGGTTTGCACACATCTCAGGAGGGATTTTGTCCCACTCCTCTTTGCAGATCTTCTCCAAGTCATTAAGGTTTCCAGGCTGACATTTGGCAACTCGAACCTTCAGCTCCCTCCACAGATTTTCTATGGGATTAAGGTCTGGAGACTGGCTAGGCCACTCCAGGACCTTAATGTGCTTCTTCTTGAGCCACTCCTTTGTTGCCTTGGCCGTGTGTTTTGTGTCATTGTCATGCTGGAATACCCATCCACGACCCATTTTCAATGCCCTGGCTGAGGGAAGGAGGTTCTCACCCAAGATATGACGGTACTTGGCCCCGTCCATCGTCCCTTTGATGCGGTGAAGTTGTCCTGTCCCCTTAGCAGAAAAACACCCCCAAAGCATAATGTTTCCACCTCCATGTTGGACGGTGGGGATGGTGTTCTTGGGGTCATAGGCAGCATTCCTCCTCCAAACATGGCAAGTTGAGTTGATGCCAAAGAGCTCCATTTTGGTCTTTGGTCATTTGACCACAACACTTTCACCCAGTTGTCCTCTGAATCATTCAGATGTTCATTGGACCTTGCGGGCGCTGCAGGATTTCAGTCCTTCACAGCGTAGTGTGTTACCAATTGTTTTCTTGGTGACTATGGTCCCAGCTGCCTTGAGATCATTGACAAGATCCTCCCGTGTAGTTCTGGGCTGATTCCTCACTGTTCTCATGATCATTGCAACTCCACGAGGTGAGATCTTGCATGGAGCCCCAGGCCGAGGGAGATTGACAGTTCTTTTGTGTTTCTTCCATTTGCGAATAATCGCACCAACTGTTGTCACCTTCTCACCAAGCTGCTTGGCGATGGTCTTGTAGCCCATTCCAGACTTGTGTAGGTCTACAATCTTGTCCCTGACATCCTTGGAGAGCTCTTTGGTCTTGGCCATGGTGGAGAGTTTGGAATCTGATTGATTGATTGCTTCTGTAGACAGGTGTCTTTTATACAGGTAACAAACGGAGATTAGGAGCACTCTCTTTAAGAATGTGCTCCTAATCTCAGCTCGTTACCTGTATAAAAGACACCTGGGAGCCAGAAGTCTTTCTGATTGAGAGGGGGTCAAATACTTATTTCCCTCATTAAAATGCAAATCAATTTATAACATTTTTGACATGCATTTTTCTGGATTTTCTTGTCGTTATTCTGTCTCACACTGTTCAAATAAACCTAGCATTAAAATGATAGACTGATCATTTCTTTTTCAGTGGGCAAACGTACAAAACCAGCAGGGGATCAAATACTTCTTTCCCTTACTGTACATGACCACAAGGCTGCCAATCTAGACATTATCTAAAATTGTCTGCTAAATATGCCTTTTACACAGCTTTTTGTGCGAGTTCAAGTGTCTTGAACACTTTGTTCTTGGTGCAATTGAGTCATTAACAATCTTATTATCTTTGCCACACTCCGCGTGTTGTGTTCTAATGTGGTTTTTCAACGTTGTTTGTGCTTGTGTTTTAGTTTAATTGAAATCTCTGTCTGAAAGCCGTATGCTCCGTATAAGCAAAGTGATAAAACACAATAAATGCTCAAGGCATGGTTTAATACACTGTAAACTCAGCAGGGTTAAATGAACTGACACAGTGGGCAACTTCATTCCCGCTAATTCAAGTTAGAAAGTTCAGACACCTTCTCAGGGTCAGTAAAAAAGCTCATATTAGACTCTACATTATGTCATGTGGCATGCATGTTAAGTGAGCATTCCGGAATTTTTTAAAAACGTGTTTAATATGTTATTCCTGTTCTTGGCTGACTGGAGTGGAACAACAGCTGTTGTAGCCCATCTACCTCAATGTTTATGCATTCTGGGATGCTTTTCCGCTCACCATGGTTGTAAAGAGTGGTTATTTAAGTTATCGTAGCCTTTCTGTCAGCTCTAACCAGCCTGGCCATTCTCTTCGGACCTCGCTCATCAAACGAGGCAATTCTGACCCCAGAACTGCTGCTCATTCTATGTTTTTGTTTTTGAAGTCTGATGTTTGATGTGAACATTAACTGCATGATAACCTGCATGATTATATGCATTGTGATGCTGCCACATGATTGGATAATTGCATGAATAAACAGGTGTGCAGGTGTTCCTATTAAAGTGGCCTGTGAGTGTATAGTGCGTACACTCTATTTGATTGTCGTTGTGCCTTTGTTTCTCCCTCACTCGCTCTCCATCTCTCTCATTACAGAGATAGCAGCTCTATCTCTGAATTTCTCTCTCTACTCATCATTTTAACTCTTTCTCCATCACTTTTTCTCTCTATTTGCCTCTCAGTTTCCCGCCATTTCCTCATGCGTAAGCCCGTCTTCATTAGCAGCGCCGTGGCCGTGGCCCATGTTTCAGAACATTAACTAGCCTCTCACATTACTGCACAGGACCCCTGCCGCCATCTGCTCCTCTCCGTCCGTCCCCCTGCTCCACCGATCCCCCGTTTATTTAATTCCGGAGTGTCCCTTCATCGGGGGACAAAAAAAAAAAAAACACCCAGAGTCAATTTCATTAGTGCGAATGAGGGATAATCTCTCCCGATAGAGCTTTTCTGAACCACCGACCGGCCCGTGGTCTTTTCACAGGGAGAGAGAGAGGGCTCTGAGGGAGGGTGGGTAATGGAGGGAGGGTAAGGGGGATCGAGACGGGGCCGGTACAGTAAGCCAGGTCGCTGTCCGAATCAATCTTGGCACATCTGCCTGACGCAGAGCGTAAACGGGATTAGGGTGCGACTTAGCCACTTGATGCTAATTGTGTTGCGGCTCCTGCACATGTTCACGTTTTCGGGTTGATAGAGAGATTTCACGTTAAAAAAACAAAAAAAACAACCAGAGACACGCAGTCTTTTATAATGAGCGGCTTAATTAGTGGCCTTGGTTAAATGAGGAAAAAAGGGGCTTTAAACGAGTCAACGTAGCTGAAAACGAGGACACATCCGGTAACAGGCATTTCTGGAGTAGAGCTGATCAAAAACTTTATCATAGCACTAGCCTGCAGCTTAGCAGTAATACTGGTTTTATTTACAAAATAAACACTTTAACAACAACTATGCTATCCATCTGCTAGCGCTAGCCTTTGCCAGATATATGTTCGCATAGCTAATGATAGCATTACTTCTTTAGCAGAAGCTATCTCACAAGTACTAGCAATCTAGCTAATCTTTATCTTATTGTGGATTTAAAATCACTAGTCAAGTTAATTCGTTAAAACTGAGTAAACTGTTATTGTGCGCTGAAAGCTGTATTTTATTTTAAGAATTACATTGAGTCAGCTGAAACGAAGGGCTAGTCATGTCAGACGTGACTGGTTGCCTTTCTAAATTTTCTTCTCTTTTCACTGTTTCTCGCTCTCTCAGTAATTGCTAATTCTAGCTTACAGTCACTTTTTTTATTTTTTTATACCTCCATTGTCTTGTAATCACATGAGTCACTTTGTTGCTCCATTATTAGTCATTGCTTTTTAAGGGGCCCGAATGATGCAACCTTTCGAGCCGGTGAGGCGGTGAGCTGACCGCAGGCAAAACGAATCCCCCGACGTGGCCCTCTGCTGATCTAACCGCAGATTTGATATATGGGCTCTAATTGTGCGCACACATAAAAGTGGACTCATCAGTAAACTGGGTGTTCGGGAAAGCAAAAAAAGCCGATCTGAAAATACGGCCGCTCAGCATCTTACCAAAGTACCGCGCGCAACACTTTTGGGCGTCTGAAACTCAAAGGTCGACATCGCCGGAGTTATGAAGCGCCGGTTTACAACGGCAGCAATACAGGAAAAAAGCTGGGGAACAAATAGTTCAATATAAATTTGCAGACGGTCTGCAGCTCAGCGACTAACCACAATGCTACGTCGCCAGATTAGCTTTACTCATTTCAGTATGCGTTTTTATTCCAACTGATTTATAACAAGAGCACAGTGCGGAGTAGCTAAGGATTACGGGTCTTCAAAGGACATTACAAAAAAAAAAATTTTCATTGGTCTCATTAGCAGCCAGGAACAAAATATTTGTTTAACGACTTATAAACTAGCCCCGTTTCTTGAAAAGTTATGTTCAGTACGTTTGGAACGAATTTAATTCCACATCGTTCCCGACGCGGCTCATTAGCATGGAGCGATGTGCACAGAACTCAGAAATGAAAGTTACTTTGACTCAATTTTATGCGAATGAAATATTTCATAAAATATAATAATAAGAAGAAGAAGAAGAAGAAGAAGGGGAATACGCGAATGCTAAATCTTCTGTAAGCTGAAGCGTTTGTTTACGGATCTGCACCCACCCTCTGTTTATATGGCGCCGTCAATTTAGTCATAACTCAATGATTTCATTTTCACGTTTTCATTTGAATGTGAATTTCTAGGTTTGTGTTGGCTCACTTTCCTTATATTCTTTCATAAATGCCAATAATATAAAAGGACTGGTGTTGTATACTTACGAATAGTAATTACATTTCTTACCACTAGGTGGAGTCTATGTTTTAGATAGTTAGTTTTGCACTACCTTCTTAGAGAAAAGGTGTGCTAGGGAAGTCGCCTACGAGAAGCACGTGTTGTTCTCCTAGTGTTCTTATGCTACAGCATTCATGTTATTATATTTCATATAAAAGCTACCACTCGGTAAAACCTCTTTTGTGGTCCTGTTTATTATACAAGTTACCACAACTGGTTTTCACAAAATGTTGTCGATGCTATTCTTAGTACCTGACCTAATGAACTAGCACGAGGACGCGTTTTCGATCGAAAACTCCCGCGCACTGCTATAAGTCGCTCTGGATAACTCTGCCTGCTAAATGCTCTAAGAAAACACGATAAAAAATAAGCAATTTAAACTCGACAGAATATTCCAGATATAAAACTGCAGTGGTCTGATTTGAAGTAATGTGATTACTAACGAATTTGACTAACAAATATGATTCAATTAAAGACGAGGTTTACATTAGTTAGTCTTATCATGCCTAAATTTACACACACTCGAGAGCACGATTAGGATATGAACATTAAAAAAAATATATTTACATTGAATACCAAATTTCTTGTGTAAACGCTCGTACAAACAATTTTTAACGAGTAATTCACGTTGATAAATTAGGCCCATTGCGAGTGTATAGCCTAGGGTTAGGGTTAGGGGGCAGGGAAGGGGCAAGCAAGGAAAGCAGGTTTACTCTGATTGGCTGCTGAAAGCCAAAGAGACACCGAGATTTTTACAACTGAAATTTGAGATATCCATAAGTGAGCGTGACAGAGAAAGGAAGAAAGAGAAAGAGAAAAAAGCTAAAGAGAGAGAGAGAGAGACAGAGAGAAATGGAGGGAGATGAATTAATGTAGCTACAATGGAACTGTCACCAATATTGAATTTTCAGAAAAAACATTAATAAAGTGAAATAAATGACTATATCAATAAAAATAAAAAAAGATTACACCCCCGCTGTAATCCTAGCACTGAGATAAGCAGCTGAGGGTGAAAGGTTTCCTCAAGAGCCATGAGCTCTCCTGGGATTTGAACTCACATCCTTCTAGTTACTATCATGGCTCGACTGTTAAGCTAGTGCAAAGCAGTGCTGAAGAGCTTTAATGAGGTATAAGAATCCTGTTGCTCAGCGTCCACGTCCGCAAAAGGTCAACATCGGCGTCTGTAACATCTGTTCAGGATGACAGAAGAGTGGGAAAATGTATATTTAGCTTTAGAAGCCTTGCCCTTTTGGTCATGTGTCCGCTTTTAGCGCTTAGATCTATTCTGATAATCCGAATGAAGCTAAAAGGGTCGGGGTGGGGTTGGGTGGGGCGGGGGGGGGGTGGGGTGGGGGTGGGGAGCGGGCGGGGTTTCACAGTGAAGGGGCTTAGGTGCTGGTGTCTGTGTGTGTGTGTGTGTGTGTGTGTGTGCTCCAGGGCACACAAGTTCACTCTAGAGAGGCACCATATGCTGTGGGTCATCTCTCTGTAAGGGCTGCAAGGGCCGAATCAATATGGAACGTCTGCTAGCACACCAGGTCGTATAACACGCCGCTGCCTCGCCGAAGCCCGTCACCATGGATCCACCATCTCCTGAGAGCTTATCGCTACAATAACGTGCCTCGCTCTACCTTCTATGCCATTACTGACTCATGTTCACACACACACACACACACACATACACACACAAACAAATAAGTTCAATGTCCACAGTTCTTTATGTTCCATAAACTAAAGAACAGTGCGGTGAATTTTGAGGTTCATTTCATAAGCTATAAAAATGTCAATGAGAAATTCCATGCAAAAGTCAACACTTGGAAAGCATCGAAACAAAACCATTTGTAAATGGGCCGAAACTGATCGTGACATAACCACCAGCCTTTCCGCTTTGTTCCGACGTAATAATTAGTATGAAATACTGAACTTAATTATACTATGTACCCTATATATCCAAAAATATGTGGACACTTGAAGACCTTAGGGATGAACTGGAACGCTGACTGCATCTTACTTAGATAACCGTCACATACTTAGACAAACTGTAAGTAAATTCAGATGCAAGCTCCCCATCAAGCTAGCTAGGCACTGTACGGTTGACATGATGCATCACACTGCAAAAATAATTTCTATTAATTACGCATCTGTTGCAATTGCACTGTTTGAACACCAGAGGTCCCTTAATCCGACTAAAGTCATACTCGAAGTAAACGCAAATGGAATTAAGTCATGTGGAGTATTCCTGTTTTAGTCACATTATCGACGTGCGTTACAGACATGTACACGCCTTAATCACAGTGATAACAGTGTGTAGGATTTCTCACCACATTGTGCAACAGGACATGATCACACACGGCAGTGCTCAAGCATTTGACGGCAACAAGAGCGCACGGCTGCGACCGAAACCGCGTACTTACCTACTATATAGTGGGCGAAATACATCTTGGCTATTATATAGACGGTAAGTATGCGGTTTGGGACGCAGCCCACGGCTTCAAGCAGTCGTCTATTTGCACGTACAGCATGACAAATAATTTACGGCACTTGAAGTGTTCGTAAAATTTTAAATGAAACACGCAAAACTATATACGGTACCATAACGAAGACCAACTGTATGTCGATAAGTGAAATTCTGGAGGGAACGTCAGACGGCATGGCGCGGGGACGTACTGTAATGATGTGTGACATTAATCCATCTATGTTCTATAACACGTAAAACAGGAACATGAAAGGAATATTCTAAAAGCCACTCGTGTAAACATCTTAATCACAATATTGTCTTATTCAGAACAAGGTCAATAAATTATTGCTGCCCATGTAAACATAGTCACTGTGAGTGTGCTGACCAATAACTCCAGATCACAATGTCTGACATGCATTAAACGTGATATGGCTACACCACCACTTTATAATAGTTAAAAAGAGTTCTTCAATAGCTTGTAAACGACACCAAACCTGCGCCACTCTGCTTTATGGTACCTAAGAAAGAGCCTGTGAAGATGGCCATTTTAGCCGTCTTTGGAGCTCTATTTTCAGTTTAAATGATGCCTCAGGTGCAGCTACGGAGCTCATTATTTTTCAAATCAGTCATTTTTCCTGAGTCAGAGACGTTGTTTATTCAGTCAAATGTCTGAGACGGTTTATAAATGAATTTATTTATTGTTATTTATTTATTGTTTTTCAGCCTTTGAAATTCTCAGAATCGAATCGTGACGCCAGTATCACGAGTCGACTCGAATCGTGACCATGAGTGCATCATTACACTTCTAAAGCTGTTATGTATAAAAAGCAGTCAATATGAGGTCAAAGGTCACATCGCTACCAAATGGAATTGGCATAAAAATGTAAAACAAACATCAACTTCCTGTACTAGCGGTAGCCTTTACCAAGTCACCAGTGATTATAACAATGTACATAATTCCAGATTAGTGCTAAAATACTACAAACTAACAATAATTCTACATACTAGCCTCTCTCGTGGCTTTTTCTACGGTCTTTTTTTTTTTTACTTAGCACCAAACATACACTAACCCTCGCTGGCATGTTTGTGAATATGAGTCTGTGTGTGTGTGTGTGTGTTATCTGTCATCTTCCACTGCACACATGATGCTGACTACTGCTGACGTGATGAGCGCGACCCTTCATTTGAGGCACAGTATGATACGGAGAGATTAAATAAAATCAAGCGCTCTTCTAGAAAACTTTATTGCTTCCAGATGGGTGCGAGCTTCCCTGCAGCATCGCTCCTTCCCGAGGAAGTCGACGAGGAAGGGGGGGGACGTGTCAGGACGCTGTCATATCATTGGCCGATTAACGTATGGACAGAAGGGACTGACTCCACATGCTGAGTAAAACAGGAGTGTGAGCTGATAATCGCTTCCACACACATTGTCGAATAATGTACAGATCAGAAAAGCATTCATGCGCAAATATGACCAGCGCTCCGATCTCTCACGCTATCGGATCGTCACTCGAGCTGACCTGGAGATTCACTTCCAGTTAGGAAAATTTCTTGGAAAGGCCAAAAAAAAAAATCGGTGCTACGTGTCTTGTAGTAAATGCCTAAAAGATATAGACCACGTTCGAGGATTACATATAAATAAATCTTTTACAATTATCATACAATTTCAATCTAAGCTCGTGAAAATTCTCATTTAAAAGACGAAAAAATATAAATCCCCAATCCCGAGACCATGTCTGGAGTACAGGACTGTTCCTCAAACAAAGTCCCCTCCAAAACTATTAGAACAACAAGGTCAATGAATTATTCTTATTTATTTTTTATTTATTTATTTTTTGCTGTCGACTGAAGACAGTTGTTGTTGCAAAAGGATAAACCAACATGAAGATCAGAGAGCTGTCAATGGGAGAAAAACGAGCCATTTTGAAGCTGAGAAAAATAGGGAAAAATCAATCATTGCAAAAGCACTGGGCATAACCAATACAACAAACTGGAATGTCCTGAACGTTCCAATAGTTTTGGAGGAGACTGAATTAGCTGCAGGAATGTACCATTATTCACACATTAACTACGTTTATATAGACTGCTAAACATTTACTCAATTCTACAGACTAGAGGCTGGTCAAACGGGGATATTACAAAAGTTATGGAATCACCACATTTAGAGGCTTTTTTTAGTTTGAAGCAAATAAAAAAAAAATCACGGATATATGACAGAAAACAATTTTTGTTTAATAGCTGAACATTCTGGCTTCATGAAACATACATCAAACAAGTTCAATGAAATGTTCAAATGAATGGCATACTTTTTTCCAGATCAAGTAGAGGAAAAAAATATGGAAATCACTCGACATTGGGGGAAAAAATGACACAACAACAAAAATGTAAAAAAAAAAAAACAATTAGTACTTTGTTGCTCATCCTCTGGCTTTTACGGTGGCCTGAAATCTTCGAGGCGTGGACTTCACTAATGTAAAGCAATATTCTCCATCAAACTGGTTCATACTTTCTCGAAAAGAAGTTGAGAGATCAGCTTTGCAGAGTGAAAAAGCCTTGTCATGGGCTGATAAAAAAAATCAAATAAAACAAATTCACCCATAAACCTTCCAGTGGGATTGAGATCTGGACTGTTTGCTGGCCGTGTCATCGAGTCGATCTGCCTTTCCTGAAGAAAAGCTTTAATACGCTTTGCTCTGTGGCAAGATGCATCATCATCCTGAAAAATGACTTCATCACACTTCACCTATTTTCTATCGATGGAATGAGAAAAGTGTCCAAAATTTGCATGTACACCTGTGCACTGATTGTTGAGGTCTCCTCTGGTCCTTTACCTGACATGCAACACCATATCATCAGTGAATTGGGGAAATTTGACTGTGTTCTTTTCATCACTGAATATCATGTCCATCCAATCGTCCACTCTCCATGACTGCTTCTCTTTAGCCCAGTGTAGCGTGGTTTCCTTCCGTTTAGGTGTTAGCGATGGTTTTTATTTGGCTTTTCTAAACCTAAATCTCATTCCGTTCAGCCGATTTCTTACAGTTGCGTCACAAACACTGAGTCCTGTTTCCGCCCATTTATTTGTTGTTGTGCATTTTCTATTTTCAAGGCATATTACTTGGAGTTTTCGATCCTGGCGTTTGCCGTCTTCCTTCGTCGACTCGTACGTTATCCTTCTATAACCTTCCCGTTTTGTTTATACTTGCACCACATTTTAGACACAGCTGTCTGGGAACATCTGCCGTCTTTTGACACACTCCATGTCGGATTTCCTTCTTCAAGGAGTTTTATAATCTTTTCCATTGTTTTAATTGATAACTCTCTTGTTGGGCCAAGTTTCCTTTCAAAAAGTCTGAGGTTAAGGTCTGTAAGCAGCTCTCTTTCAACTGCAGACTAATTCGCTAATTAATTTATAGACTTGTGCTGGAATTTGTTTTAGAAATGTAAAGTACACGGTGATTCCAGCATTTGTTCCTCAACGTCGAGCGAGTCCAGAATTTTTTTTCCTCTACTTGATCTGGAAAAAAAATATGCCATTAATTACGATCATTTCGTTTAACTTGTTTGAGGTATGTTTCACGAAACCAGAATGTTCAGCTATTACGCAGAAATTGTTTCGTGTCATATCTGTCATTTTGTTTATTTGCTACAAAGTAAAAAAAGCCAGGTGAACATCTTCAAGTGTGGTGATTCCATAAATTTTGCCAGGGGTTGTAGATGTAAATCTGGTTGGGGGTTTTTTTTTTCCACAAAATATGTATTGTATCAAATGATACATTTTTAAGTTTGATGATAAACTGCATGAATTAATGAATTAAAACGTGAATTTAGAAGTTGTTATTTTCATTTTAGGATCATTACTAGGTGGGAGACAATAGCAACATGTACAATTATTAGCATGAACAGGTCGGTATTGAGAATTGTCTGATATCCAGAACTTTTAATTCTGTAATCATAGAGAAGAAAATGGGGGAAAGTAAACCCTTTTTTTTATTATTTAAAGAAAAGGAGATCACTGAGAAACACTGCAAATAAAAAAATATGTTGGCAGTTAATCAGTTGTATTACTGTAAAAAAAAAAAAATGGAATGCCATTGAGTGTTATAAATTTCCCATATTTCCAAAATGCCCACGATTCAGAGTGGGATGTGATGAGGGTCGCTGTAGCTCCGAGAAGACAGACCTTCTGTCTGAAATAAAGCTGAAGTGCTCTTTTGTTTCATCCCCTTCCCTGCTGGCTGCTGTAGATGCCCACTGCGCCCTTCGCTCAGCAAACTAATACGGCCGTTTGAAACGCGTCCAAGCAGGCGCGGAGGCCGTGCCAGGCCGGAGAGCCCCCTCGTCGCCCACACGTGGAGCGAGGCCATGTGGTTCCCGCTATGCAGTCAAGGGCCTTATTTTCCACCTGTGCCTGCAGAGGCCAATGGAACCGACACACACACACACACACACACACACACACCACACATATACACAGAGGCCAAAACTCAATATTTACATTTTTATATTGCCGTATTTTCAAGCCCCCGGGACGCAAACAGAGGAGACGACACCGTCTGTTTGTTCCCTGTGTCCGATTAGAGCGTGACGCTGTCTGCTGCTTTGCACGATGTTGAAGGTTCACAGAGTTTTGAACCCTCACCACGGCTGCATTCGGTGCAAACACAAAAACAGCTGATCGGCTTACTCTGACCGACGCTGCCAGGCAACGTTTACTCAGAGCACGCGCTGGGGATTCTTACAGGAGCTCGTTTGATGTTTTATTAAAATTGACGTGACTATTGCACTTTTAACATTCATAAAGCTGCCCTTAAATAACAGAAGGTGTAGGATGGACACAAGCTGACAAACTTCCTCGGGAGGAAATCTTAAGAGAAGGAAACCATTCTCATTCTCTGCTGGACCCTGGATAGAGGGATTACAGTAGATAGAATGAACACAAGTGAGATTAACGAAAAGATTAAAGAACAGAAGGGAGATGTTTTCTAAAACAGCAGATTTCTCAAATAAAATGGTTTTTTATCAAATAAAAATAGATTTCCAATTGCGACACACCTTGTCACACATTACAGCATTGACTTTAAAGGGAATTACTCAAACATGGGACTAATGGGAATAAAAATAAAATAAAAAAACATTTAAAAGAGAGAAAGAAAGAACAAAAAGAACAGAGCTGGTCGATACAATGATATAAATTCTGATGTGATGAACTCATGTCACAATATGTTTTTCTGTGATATCATTTATATCATGATTTTTTTTAAATATCTTTTCAAATAAAATTAATTATACACTGACTGGAAGCAGTCATGTGGTGTTTTTGTACTTATCTTTAAAATTAAACAATGAAATATATATATATATATACTATTATTTTTTATTTTTATTTTTTTTACAGATGTTTTATAAATATATTTTTTAATGTAAATATTAAAAAAAACTTTGAGACTTGTTAAATAATTTTTATTTTTTAAATGCAGCACTACTCTTGTGCTGGCAACTCGTGGGCAAAGCAACGTATATATATTGTGATACAATTGTATCACGTATCGTCTTTGAGTATCGAAATGACCTTTTCATCATATCGCCAACAGGGCACAATCTATAGCCTTTATGTGCTCAGCTTGCTCATGATCAGAAAAGTCGGCGATAACTGAAAGTGGAGACAAATTTGACAAAAAATGTGGTTAAATAGATTTCATAGGATCCTAAATATGCCAAATCTCTTTATCGCTCACCGAGTCTATTTCCTCCTCCCATCCCTCCTCTTAATTTATTCCCTTTTGCCTCATTTTGTCTCCTCCCCTCTCCTTTCCTCACTCTCTCCCCCGTCTCTCCCCTCGATGAAATGGGATCATATAACCTCAGTAGTGCAATTAGCCTCAGAAATCTGTAGCCCATCCCATCAGTGCCTTTGTGGAGAGCCTGACCGCTGTGGTCAACCAGAGTCCTCAGAGCTGGGGCGGATAAAAACAGGTCACTCTTGGAGATCAAAAATTGTCCCGGAGCGTCCTGAGTGCGGCGGGACGTAAATGGAGCAACGCTCCCGGTGCTGCTGCGGTTACTGAAGGCTCGTGAAGTGAAGAAATATAACCAGTAAAACTGAAAACCAGCTCTGGAGCAAGTGCAAAGAGAAAAAACAAAATGATAATAACATTAATAATGCCAGGTGTGTGTGTGTGTGTGTGTGTGTGTGTGTGTTTGGGGTGTCAAATTAACATAGGACCAATCACCCAAGTATCACCAAAGTATCAACTAGCACTTATAAATGAAGTGATACAAATAAAGTACCCACTCAAGTCCACAACAGGAATTAGAAAAGCAGGACATGGAAAATACCTACAATGCTAATATCTAAAGATTAGCATGGCCTTAAAATAGCAGCCTAAGCTACTGTGTGTCTTTTTTCTTTTCTTTTCTTTTTTTTTTTTTTGCTTGTACAGAGAGAATCATTTGTTCCTGGAAGCAGTTTTATGGAACTAATATCCTATAGAAAATAATCATACGAGTGCAGTGCCAAAACTGTAATTATATAAACTGCTAATCACCTCTGCAGATTTGTAATAGGGGTGGGTGATTTTAGATGCGTGAATGATTGGATTGGATTGTGGATGTCTCCACAGTGTTACTACAGAAAGACCACATGTATCGCGATACCACACGCATGTGGTCAGGTGCGCTGAAAACAGGAGTTGTTTAATGAACCAGACTTTGCTCTGAGATCAGCTCATGATGTCCCTGACACACACACACACACACACTAACAAATCAATAATAACCAAGAGTAGGCGGTTCCATAGCTTGCGTTTTGTTTGGTACCATGTTGTGTTTGGTAGCATGGCTGACAACATGGAGGAACTGGTGTCTAAAAAAGAAATAGTTCTGTGGGACTGGTGGAACAACGGTTGTTTGCAAAACGTGCAAAGGCAAGACTGACACGTCTGGGAAACATGACTTAAACGAATTTGTTTACACAGTAAGAAAACTGTTTACCAGTTGGCTGCCACTGCTAGTCACTAGCATTATCATTTATTCAATTTCTTTATGATCAACAAAGTTCAGGACTAGCTAATAACCTTAAGAGTTATTAACTTTAACTAATGATAGCGTGTTAATAGTGAAGACGCCCTGATGAACAGCCTCTGTAAGCCTCGACAGGATGCCTTGCTGATATTCAGTACAACCGCAATCTTGCTTGTGCGATGTTGCTTAAATATAAATAGATAATAGTCTAGTATGATTATAATCTAGTCTGTCATTCTCAAAGCTAATATTTTATCCATCCTTCCATCCACGCAGGGTTGTGGGGCATCCTAGAGAACTCGGGGCACAAGGACGGGGTGCCAACCCATCACAGGGCTCAATCGCACACACGCTCATACACTACGGACAATTTGGGAGGGGGGTTTGGCTGGTTTTACTGACCACATTGAGGATAGGTTCCCTTTCGAGTCTCTCAAGGTTCTCCCTCATATCATCTCAGAGAGTTTTTAACTTGCCACTGTTGTCCCTGGTTTGCTCATTCGGGATAAGTTCATACATTTAAAATTTATAAAAATAAAACTGAATTGAAATAGAAACATGTTTAAAAGAACTGAACGCGCTTGCCATTGTTTATTTTAGCTATTTAGTTCAGATGGGTTTCAACAGAACAGAACTGTATTAGTTAACCGACTTAATAGAAGCACGCTCTGTGAACATCACAGTGATATACCTAAAGCGCTGACGTTTTTCACATCTGAATGAAAATGTTTTAGAGGCCATAAATTACTATGCTAATTAACTAATCATTTCCATGCATTTAATCACTCATGGATAAGTTATCAAAGGGTTTTTTTTTTCCCTGATCTCGGAAACACGAGGGCAGCTTGAAGAAATAAAAAAATAAATAAATACTCCATTGTATCGAGTGTAGCCCCCAAGGCCTTGTGGAGATCAGTCTACAGAGACTGCAGTCAGAGCAACACACACACACACACACACACACATACACATACACGCAGAGGGCCACAGAGAGCACGAACCCACTATGTGATCAGCGTGAACTGTGTATTCCGGAGGCGTGAGCTGCTAGAGCGGATCAGAGCTCTCGGTCATCCTGTGGTGGAGTGAAAACGCGCCAAGGCCGAAGCTAAACAAATTCAGGGTTCAAAAAGTCAAACCCACAGCTCCCTCCACAAGCACATTCCCTCCCTCCAGTGCACTCGTCTCTGCTGGGATTGAGCCGAGCCTCAGTGCTCGCTCTCTCGATTCGGACCGTCTCTCCAAAGCCTCTGTTCCGAGCTGCCAACAAGCACCAAACGTGCTTGGCTGCTTGTTGAACACCCTAAAGGACGCAGAGTTTAAAACAGCCCGATGGTTCACGCGAAGAAATCCTTCCAAACCAGGCTACTTCTTCACCGCTCCGTCTCTTCGGATGACAGTGAGAAAATGCTGCGTTCTGCGCTCCCTTCGCTGGGAGATTAGCTGACGCCTGGCAGCGAAGTATACATGGCAAATTAGTTATAACAATGCACGACACGACGCCATACATTATCACAGACGGTCCTTTAAATAGTGTCTATAACTGAGCCACAGATAGAGAAGCCTTCGAAATATTGCCCTGCCTCAGAAGTATTCACTCATTCAAGACATATACTAAGGCCAAAAGTATGTGGACACCTCACCTTCACACTCATATGTGCTTGTTGAATATCCCCATTCCAGATTTATTCCCCCTTCGCTGGTATAAGAAGCTCCACTTTTCTGTGAAGGCTTTACACTAGATTTTGGGGGCGTGGCCATGGGGATTCATGTTCATTCAGCTACAAGAGCGTTAATGAGGTCAGACACTGTTGTTTTGTGAGGAGGTCTGGGGTGCAGTCGGTGTTCCAGTTCATCCCAAAGGTGTTCAGTGGGGTTGAGCTCAGGGCTCTGTGCAGGACACTCCCGGTCTCCCAGTCTGACCTCGGAAAACCACGTCTTCAGCGCGGGGGCGTTCTCATGCTGGAACAAGTTTGTGTCCCTTAGTTCCACTGAAGGTTTATAAATAAAATGATATTACCGGTAGATTTGTTTCAAATGCACGACTCACGACCATCATCTGATGTGATGCGGCGTTTACCGGACATTTGATGTATATAAGAATATAAAAGCGCTCTTCGGTCTGTTCATGGATCAAGGATGTGGCTTAAATCTGCCGTCCTCCAGGCAAGAAAAGAATCGCGCGAGTGTCAAATAGAGAGGCGCAGCATCTCGGCATCGTTCTGCCGTTTTCTGGCAGTTTCAGGAGAGCATGTGGTAAAGGCCATAGGGGGTTATTAGATGGATGCTTTCTGTGTAATGAGAGTGCTGGCTTAATAACATTAGCTTGGATCACTGATTAAGAAAGTACTGGCTGCCGAGCTTAAGTGGGCCAAACCGCTTTTCTAGTTCTCTTTCATTCCCTTCGTCCATGAGCAGACTTTGATGTGTTTGCACACAAAAAAATAAAACACCTCAACCAAAGTATCCAAAGTATAACGTCACGTCCGATCGCGGTACAAAGCGGTTGGTCAACGACGAACGATCTGCCATGATGTGCGTGTGTGGTACGTTTCTCAGCTCTCTGAGCTCTGAAATCAAAATGGGAAGTCTTTTTTTTTTTTCTCTCTCTCTCTCTGGACGTCCAAACACACGTGTCCAAATCATCGGAACAAGCACAGGTAAACTGTGAGTTCAAACGGAATTTTAAAAAACTTGATCGTGATTGGAAATACTGAAGATTTCTGTTCAGCTCAGGTCACGATAGTTTTGAATTTTGTTAATAGTTAGATTTTGGTTACTTTCACCAGTTTCAGGCTTGATTTTCTAGAATATTTCAAGAACAAAGCTCACAGATCTCATCTCCAGCTTTAATAGTTGTTAGTCACATTTCCTGTTGAAGAAATACATTTGAAAAATAATAATAAATTGCATGATGTTTAATATTTATAATTCACCTGGACTGGCATCCGAGTAAGTCGATCAGATTGGATTTACGACTTGGCCAGAAGTCTGGACACTTTTTCTAATTACTGACAGGGACAAATCCTAATATTTGAAACTTGACAGAAATCTCATCCCATGCACTAAACAGCTGCTAAGAAAACACTTATTTGAACTGCATTACCCCAGGTGGCTGCCTGACAATAATAAAACAGCCAGTGGTGGTCGTTTATCCGCCTGACACACTGTTGCACAATACTATTTCAGAAATTATTACATATACTTCGGTCTAGAAGAGGTATAATGGATGAAGAATGATGGAATGAAGAGTGATTCCTACATACTCTTCCATTTATACCGTATTGTTGTTGTTTTTTTTCAATAGATAATGACGAAATAGTCTGAGCCAAATCATGTGAAAATCAGTCCAGAAATGTAACACTGCTTGAAAACAGGTCCGAACCCCATTGCGAATGACACTGATCTGAGCCCTGCGAAAAAGAGTCATATGTTTGTGTGCTCGGTGCAGTCATGCAGATGGTCGCTTTGAGTATCATTTACTTGGACATTTGCTAAATGTCCACAAGACTGACAGATGCTCTACTTTAGGTGGCCACAACAATCGGCCGGAATCTATTACCAGCACATCTGTCACACATGACTTCTTGGCAGCACTGACTTCCCGCTTTTTCACCCCCCCAAATCAGCCAGCCAGTTTCATCAATCCTGTATCTCCAATCACCGTATGCACCGTCATATTGACTGTTACATAATATAACTCAAGTAACCAAATCTGCGCTATTGTGCACTTCCTGGGTTATAGATATGATATTAAAACACATTTTGACTTGGAAAGCATCTCACTACATGTACATGCCTTTTTCCCCATCTTTAACCGTCCAGTTTCTGTGTTCCTGTTCCCACTGTACCCTCCTCAGATTCCCGTTCTTGGCTGGCAGGAGCGCAACCCGATGTGGTCTTCTGCTGTTGTAGCTCATCCACCTCAAGGTCCGGAGCATTCTGCATTCCGAGATGCTTTTCTGCTCACCATGGTTGTAAAGAGTGCTTAATCGAGTTACGGAAGACTTCTTCTCAGCTTGAAACGGTGTGGTCAGTCTCCTCGGACATCTCTCAGCCGTTTTAAGCCACCTGACGTTTGTTCATTCTGTTTGAGCCCATAGACTCTTGTGCGTGGAAATCCCAGGACATTTCTGAAATACTCAGAACATGCCGTGTGGCACCAACAAACACGCCGCCGTCGCTGAGATCGCATTTCCCCCTCATTCTGATGTTTGATGTGAACATTAACTGAAACTCTTCACCTGCATCGGCATGATTTTATGCACTGCATTGCTGGAGCAAACCCGCACTCACTTGGAACGTTTAGGCCACTCCTCCTACCCGAATCTCATGCTAGCACAGATTGACACTAGTGATGGGAAGATTGGATCGTTTTCCTGACTTGGATCTTTGGATCTTGTTCAGCAAAATGAACGGATCTTTATTCGAGTCATTTCGTTCATTTGAGCAGAATTCAATTAAAATGCTACATGTTCACTAGCCGAATTCCTCCACCACGTCTACGTACGCAAACTTTGATCGTATTCTGAATAAGGAAAACGTTATAATGCAGCCGAGGTCGAATTATGAGTAATGGAAAGGATTAAATCACCACTCAACTCAACTCAGTCTTCTGATTCGAGTCGTTCATTCTTTTGTCACGTCACTGCTGTGTATGCTGAGGCTCTTGTGGCAACCGCCCACTTGGTTGTATAGAAGGTTGGGAATTATGAACTCATTTCTGTACCAATACACATTCGATGAGGCTGTCACGTCACATGACAAATATACGAAAGACTCGGACCGGAGAAGAAAGTCAGGAAGTGAACTAATCATTTCTATTTCCTGTACAGAGCCAATGCGGTTTTGACGTGTCAAACGAAGGTAAGGATGACACAAAACGAACGGATCACACGCTGAGACAAGTCATTATTCCCAAGTCATGTAAAAGATTCGTTCTTGAATGACCCAACCCATACTGGGGAACAATGTGACTCCAGTTTTTAAAAGTGCTGCAACTACTTTAGTCATCGCTGTAATGTTCTTTTTTATTATTATTATTATTGTTTAAATAATTACAGACATGACATAAGCATTTCTGTTTGAGATACTAAACAGCTCAGAATGAGTTTGAGGCAAGTGTGACATGATCTAGCATGCAGTTTGCACAATGCTAAACAAACATCTCCTCACAGAAAACGCCACCATCTCAATGAAACGTTTCAGTCAGAACTATTGTCAGAGCTGCTGTTAGAGAAAAATCACTCAACATCTTCTGACCAATCAGAGACGAGCACTGTGGTATAAAGGGAGAAAAAACAAGTGGGAACCCGTGGGAAACAATGTTGATGGTGTTGATGTTTCTTAATGTGCTGGAAGCCATGGTAGTGGTTTGGTGGAAGCAAAAAAAAAAAAGACAAAAAAGCTTTTTTCTGCATTTACACAGTTTGTATTAAAGGTTTAACAGCTACATGCTAGCTAAATGGTTATGCTTATGATTCCCAGTTGCCTAGCAACGGTGTTTTTACTACTTTAAAGATGCATTCGGTAAGAATTTGGGGGGTTGGGAATGGTCTCTAGCAGTTAAATGGGTGGAGTTGAAAAGATAAGATTTGAATGAATTTTTACTTTTTTTTTTTTTTTTACTCATTGAGCCCGCCCCATTATCATCAACATACACAAAGCTCCGCCCACAAAACTTAGACTAT
The DNA here is from genome assembly GCA_012411365.1 of Ameiurus melas. Classification (NCBI taxonomy): domain Eukaryota; kingdom Metazoa; phylum Chordata; class Actinopteri; order Siluriformes; family Ictaluridae; genus Ameiurus; species Ameiurus melas. The sequence goes on from CM022758.1 coordinate 5,317,112, forward strand.
TGTTCCCATTAGCAAGGACTGGCATGAAATCAATTTCAGTCGCACTGAGACATTCAACTGCTTGAGATCGAATAGAATTACAACTCTATAAACATGCAACTTCTCTTCATACCCTGCTGGGGGGGGGGGCAATAGAACCCCTCATAGAATTTGTAATGGTTTTAATGGTTAGAATAGGAATTGTATTGGTTTTCATGGAAACTGTAATGGTCCCCATGGGTCTCTACTGGTTAACGTCAACAATTGCGTCAGGGCTAGTTAACTTATCCAGTGTTGATTAAAAAATTAAAAAAAAGAAAGAAAGGAAAAAAAAAAGAAAGAAAGAAAGACTTCAGAACTGCACAGTGAGTGCACTGTTCTCATAAACACGGTGAAAACACACGCGCGCGCGCGCACACACACACAACTCTGAATGCAAGAAGTTACACACCGTAGCCATGGTAACCACAGAACAACACGCCGTGTTCTTCTCACCTGTAGGGCTTTCGGGCTGGATGCGCGTCCACGTGAGTCGCGTGGCCGTGAGAATCACATCGTGGCTCTTCTTCCCGATTTGAAAGATTCCTCTTACGATCGGTTCGCTCCCGTTACCGGACTTTTCGCTCCCTCCGTGAACTGAAAGTGCTTCCTCGGGGCAGAGGAGCTGAGGCGCAGAAGCGGAGCGGTTCTCACTTTCTTGCGCTTCTTGCTCTCGTTGCCGTGTCCTCCTTTTCTTCTTCGCCGTGACACGGTGTTCTGTAAGCGGGGGACACTCGGGCACCGGTTGCTTCTGCTCCTCTGACTCCTCTCGGCTCTCCGAACATGCGCGGAGGGCATTAGTGGATTTCCTCGGGGGTTCAAACATGTTTCGGATGTAACATCCCGACAGCACTAGTTGGTTTTTCACACCGCAGTTTGCCCCCGGTGTTGTGTTGTTAATCAGCAGGGCGTGCGCGTTCCCGCCATGGCCGGAGCCTTCCAGTGGCGCGCGTACCCGCTAAGTAGTCCTGGCTACGGACGCGGGCACGCGCTTCAATCAATCACTTCACTTTATAACATTTTTTCGTCGTCCCAAATACATGCCTGCCCTTAAATTATTATTATTATTATTATTATTATTATTATTATTATTATTATTATTATTATTATTATTATTATTATTATTATTATTATTAAACTCCTGCAACCGAGTAGGCCTTAGATAACTTTCATAACAGTTTTTAGTACGGGGTTCTATCCGTTCTACTGCACTTGCAAATACTGTGTACCAGTGTTTAAGACTGATGAGTTATTAGGAGTATAAGGAGTAATAAGTCAAGAGTCCGTTACTCTTAGTACAAAATAGCTTCTTATTTATTTATTTATTTATTTTTACACCAATAGCCTAATGTAAAAGAGAAATGTAATGTAAAAGTCTATCTTTAGAAATGTGTGCAAAAAAAACACACATATATATATATATATATATATATATATATATATATATATATGTGTGTGTGTGATACCATAAATAGTACAGAATTCCTAATTCTATCCTAGCCGAATCTACAATTAGATACACAATGGACTAGAATTTATATCAAATCGTATACAACTAGATATCCTAAATATATTCTATAAATATTATAACTTAAACAAATTATAGCTGCTTGTGTTCAGCCTGCTCAGACCTAGCCAGCTATTCTAGTTACTTGCTGTCACATTATAACTACATTCCCTTGTTTAGATATTATAGTTGATATATATATATATATAGAGAGAGAGAGAGAGAGAGAGAGAGAGAGAGAGAGAGAGAGAGAGAGATCCTAACTGTATAATTATTATAACATTCTTAAATCATTTATAAGGTATCTGTTGGTGTAGCTGGTGCTGTTTGCTTTGCCTAAAACACTAGCCATCCTACTTACTTGGTGCAGCATTATAACTAGCCTAATTTATATTCAGATAAATATGAGAATTTATATTACAGGCTATATTCTAGAGCTATATAGATAGGCTATCCTGAACATGTTTAATAAGTAATATAAACTGACCTAAACCAATGGTATCTGTTTATATTGCTGCTGGTGTTAACCCTGCTCAGACCTAGCCAGCTTTCTAGCCCAATTTACATTGAGGTAATTATCGTATAAAACTATATAGATATCCTAAATGTATAGAATTTATGTATGTATAGAAAATGTATAATCATATATCATTATATATGTCATTATATCTATCTTTATTCAAACAATTCACGTTTGTCCGCTTAAACTTAGCTCAAGTCACCTAGCTAGCATTTCAACTTGTCATGCTAAAGCTACAGTAGCAAGCAGTCCCTCTGTATCATCATTTATTACTGAATTCTATTTTACTCTTTAAACACCAGACATTATGTACGTTGGGCTACATCGAAGCTGAAAGAGTGACCTATGAAAGGGTTTTAGATAGACAATTTCACAGAGATGACCCCTGTAATGGACGGTTGAAATGACGGTTATTTTATTTTATTTATTTTTTTTAATGTTTCAAATGGACGGCTCGTGCGAAAGATAAAAGGAGCCAGTGTTAGCTAGCCTAGCCTAGCCTAGCCTATATCATGGGAGGTTTTAACAAATCGTCCGAAATGGAAATGTGTAAACATGAAACCCCGGAAAGCTCATTTAACCGCCTCCCAGGGGAGTAAAATAACTTAATATAGACCTCCAAATCTAATTTGCTCAAATTAAATAGTCCCATGAACACTTATTAATGGCTTTGCTAACCTTTTTTCCCCCTCAGTGGCAGCCCAAAATAAACAGATGATCACTTATTATTATTATTATTATTATTATTATTATTATTATTATTATTATTATTATTATTATTATTATTATTACTACACAAAAATGTCTCCGACTCAGTAGGCTATATTTATCAGCATAAATAATGCAGACAAATTAAATAACAGTCTTCTAGGTGTTGTATTATGTAACCTAAAGCACATGGTCACACTGTATAGATAAATGGGTCCATAAGGCTGAATCTGTTGTCTCAAAACTGTATTATTTTACTGCTTCAATTATTCAGTGATTTGTTTTACATAAATTAGCCAGCACTCTGTGATTAATTACCCCCCTGAAGGTTTCAATCTGAGACTCCGAGTTTAATTGAATCAGGTTGAATTCGGTATATTTGGTGAGAGTTTAATGTGTGCTATTGGTGATTGGGTTAAAATCCTAATCAGATCGCTGAGGAAGCATTTCTTGTGTGTGTGTGTGTGTGTGTGTGTGTGTGTGTGTGTTTTGATAACCTCTTTAAAAAAAAAACTGACTGGCGTGAGGTTGTTTCTCCCTAATGACGGAGGTATTGGGTTATGCAATGAATGTCCATGCATTAAAACAGGATCATTTTCATAAATTAAAGCACCCCCCCACCCCCCCGCTGTAGGAACATCTGTGGCTCACATGCGCTCATTTTGCAGAAATGATGGCTGTATGGAAATGATCGAACAGCGAAGGGGGAGTGGATGATAATAATGATAATAAATCAGCAAATCGATATTTTTATACCTACAGGTGTTGGATAAAATGCGTTAATTCGAGAATAAATATAGTAAATTAGTCTAATATTGTTTTTTTTTCCCCCCGCCTGTCATTTTTATTTGGAGTTATAGACTTATGTGGATATATGTTTGTTTAAATCTTTACATTCGATTTAGATTTCTTGATTTATTTATTATTTAGTTAAATATTATATATTTTTTAAAAATCATATTTTTTTTTTTATTAACCCGATACACATTAGGAATAGATGTATATAGCTTATAATCTAGTGACCAGATTGTCCATATGGAAAACCTGTCGATTGCAATAGCAACAATTAAAAAAAAATGCTAAATAAAAAAATTAAAATAAAAAACAATATATTAAATAAAGAAATAAAGAAAAAACATTCATATTAAGTTAAAAGGTAATGATAAATATCTCTCCAGAGTATCTTTGCTTCAGCATGTATACGCAATTGTTATCTTAATTTATCTTTTTCATCTTTTTCTCCCATGAAGCCAGAAATAACATCAATAAATGCCGTAAGATCAAACATACACCGCGAATGTGGTTTTATGTTCGCCTACTGAAGGTAGGACTAGATCTTGCGACTCAATCCTTCTTTCTCCAGAAAGTTGTGTAGAAATAAAATAGAGAGAAGAAAGCTACAGCGTGCTGCGGAGGATTCTTGAGTTTGACCAAATATATCATTCCTTTAATAAATCTTTAATAAATTACACGTCAAAGCTGCGTTATGCGTGAAATTTTGATCTGTTGTTACCAATTAGCAACAAATAAATTTCAACAAAGTGTGATAGAGTTTTGTTTATTTCCATTTTGAAAAAGTCAACCTCCTTTTTTTGTTTTGTTGATTGTTGTTGGGTTTTTTTTACAGGGTGCAGTCTTCAGGTGATAGTCAAGCTTTTTTTGTGTGTTTTTTTTTTCTTTTTTTTCTTTTTTAATTTTTTTAATATATTTATATATATATATACATCAACACTTTTCTAACACCAAATCTTTCCCAGTACTCAAACAGTTTCATATAGTCCATCATACTTTCTTTCTTTCTTTTTTATTTTATTTATAAGTGATCTTTCATTAATTATTGTGGCTGTTTAAAAGAACAAACAAAAAACAAAGGGGGAATTTTGAAGGAGTCAAAGGATGGATTTGTGCAATTTTGCATGATTTTACAGTAAATGATTGATTGCTAAGGCAACGTAACAGAGTCATATAAGCACTTTGCCTGCTGGTTTCACCCCCTCATGTATTACTAGAGTGACCATTGGGTTTTTTTTTGTTTTTTTATTTTTAGTTTTTTTCGTATAAACGAGATAAAATCAAATTTGTTATATAAAACATTAATGTTCGGGGTGTTGGGGGTTGCATGGCATGGTGCACGAATCCGACTTTATATAAAAAATTAACAATTCTATTACAAAAATCACAACAAAATAATTCAGTATGGGATAGAGTAGTATGCGTAGTATTAAGTAGTAAGTAGTAAAATGTCGTAGATTGAAAAATATAGCAATCTCTCTATTCATTTCTATAATTGGCCCAGTATATTCGATTAAAAATTGCATAGTTTTTTTTTCTCTTTTTTTTCCCCAAATTATTGCTTTGTGATTTCTTGTGTAACGTGAACACATTCTGAATGAAGGTCACGCCTCTGTTTCCAGCTGTGACCTGCTGTGATGCACAGTAGTTAGCGCATAGAGTTAAAATTACAATACATAAGATGGAGAGAATATGTGCATCCTCTTTTTTTCCTCATATCAAGGCAGTTATAAAGACAATAAATACATACCATAAGATTAAGCATATAATGTGTGTGTTTGAACAGCAGAAGAAGAAGAAAAAAGCCCTGCAATGTTGAATTAACACCTGCACTGATTAGACGAGTGTAAATACGAATAAACACTGAATTAGCATGGAAGTCGTTTCCATAACAACGCCTTCTTTCTGTTTACATCGCCATACTAGCAAGCGTGTTCAATGCTATTAGTGTATCTTTTAGCACTTTATCGCAATAAACAGCATGTCAAAATAGTGCATTGATACTATCTATCTATCTATCTATCTATCTATCTATCTATCTATCTATCTATCTCTCTAGCTCTCTCTCTCTCTCTCTCTCTCTCTCTATATATATATATATATATATATAGATAGATAGATAGATAGATAGATAGATAGATAGATAGATAGAATAGATAGATAGATAGATAGATAGATAGATAGATAGATAGATAGATAAAACATACTATTTGGTATGTTAGTAAAAACTGAAAGGGAAAAAAAACTACCTAGACCTGACGAACTAAGTTTATTTTCGTTATTTTCTTACATCTAATACTAAAAAGACTACCATTTCAAATAGCCTAGCCTATATAGCCTACGTGAATATATAGTTGAACTTTTATGCCCTGATATGCTAGCTGCTACGTTCAAGAACACTAGCATGGTGTATTAACCAATCAGCACCAAGTATTCTGTGTGTAACACTTAAAAAAAATGAACACATTATACAAATGTAACACAACACAGCGTGTGGACTTGTGCTATAATCATGTTGGCCATTAGGCCTAGCTATAGCTAATACAGACCTTAGGCCTAGCTATAGCTAATACAGACCTAACAAAGCTGTAAAACAGCTGTTGGGAATCAATTTCAACAACATGGGTGGAAAACTGAGGTCATTTCTAATATACTGTTTACTTTTCCTCCCCCCAAAAAACTTTTTCCGTAAAGTCTGGACACACAGAAAACTAGCTGGTGTACAGTAACTAGCAATGAACCAGTTAGAATGCTACCATTCAGTCTGATTGAAAACATTAGCCTACATCCGGTCCATATTTGGAGAACTTTCCTTTTAGACATTACACAGGATTAGGCCACTATAGCCTAGATTAGCACTGATATATATATATATATAGTCTATTTATTTCCTTTTTTCTTTTTTTTTTTTAAACAACACCACAATGTAGGCTAACTGAAGCCTCTGGAAGCTCAAAGAAGCAACACAGGTGTGTTCACGTGCCGACTGAGGTAACCTACAACACTGGCACGCGAAGGAACCATAACTTATCAACTAATTGACAGGCTATACTACGCACGCGTAATAACGGTTTTGACGCAGCACGAGCGCATGCAAGCCGTCAAGCTAAAACTTTTGAATAATAATAATAATAATAATAATAAAAAAGAACAAAGAAAAGTGCACGTGTTAATTCAACTGTAAGGCTTTTTTTCTGCTGCTCTCCATCTTTTTTTTTTCATTTTCTTTTTTTTTTTTTT
>CM022758.1:5328896-5378896 GCA_012411365.1 Ameiurus melas
TGGCTTTAATCTAGATATTAGGAAAACCTCTCCAGTGGTCTGAGTGTTAATTACAGGGCAGTTAGTTTCCCCAATGCTTCATAGTATTAGGAGGTACATATATAGCCTACTAGGGGGGAACGGCAGCATTACAGGAGCTGGTAATAACAAGGTCTCTAATACAATGGTTACTAAATCATCCTGTCAATTTCATTTTAAATCTACACGCAACTTTAACATACATCCTAAATCTGATATGACGGTATAAATAACTGAAAATAATTTATTTTCAATCACATCCATGCTTGTGACTTTCTGATTTTTACACATGGAGGTGCACATCAGCATCAACATCAGTATGTCTCACTTAATTAGGTATAAAACAAATCTCCGTCTACAGAACATCAGATTCGCTCTATGGTGGAAAAAAAAAATCAACCGCCATGACACCACAAGTCTTATAGGCTACAAAAGCCACAATGTGGTTTTAAATCAAAATCATCTTGATATGAATCATCGTGCCAGTATGCACTACACCTGGAGGACAAGGCTTATTTGAAGGGTGGCAGCTGCCCCCCTCCCCCATGCCACCCACATCACTGAAAAGTAAATCACTGCAAAATGCCACCATTACCACCATTTAATTAGGCCATATAAAGATGTAAAGTGGCATGGTGGTTTAGTAGTTCCAAGGTTTGCACCTCGAGAGTTGGGGGGTCCAAATCCCTCCTCTGCCCCATGTGCACAGAGTTTACATGTTCTCCTTCTGCTTTGGGGGTTTCCTCCAGTTTCTTTGGTTTCTTTCCACAGTCCAAAGACGTATTATAGGCTAATTGGCATTTCCAAATTGGCCATAATGTGTATGCAATTGTGCCCTGCAATGGGCTGGCACCCCGTCTGGGGTGTCCTCTGCCTTGTGCCACGAGTTCCTTTGGATAGGCTCCAGGCTCCCCCACCAGCCTATGTAGGATAAGCAGTACAAAAAATGGATGAATATATGGATTGTTTTAATTGCACCTGTCTGTCTAAAAGTTTCCTTTCTTTCCCAAAGGAATGTTTTACAGTGTAATCCAGTATGCCATTTGTTTATTCTATATTGCAGGTGTACTGGTGAAGGACATTAAAATATTTTATTTCCTTCATTATCTTTGTTTTTCTGACAGCTGCTCTTAAATGGGACGATCATAAAAGCATTTGGCATGACACAACATTTTATCGCTATGTTCAAAACCCTGAACGGCTAATACTACTCTGCCTGAACAGCAAAATGAGAACATCTAGTTCATTCGACTAGTCAAAATCATGGTTCTCTGTTAAGGGGGATGATGGGAACCATGGTTAATGATTGGTACACTACACAAATTGTAATTCTAATCAATGTTGGAAAAGCAAGAAATATAATGGCAGATTTCATATATTATGCTGATGAGTCCTAACCAATGGTGCTGATACTCAGAACCTGTAATCTAGCAAAAATACTCTGTGAAAAAAAGTTATAGATCAAAACAAACATAGATTATGACAGTCAGATTGTCTTACTTTGGCGACTTCTGGTTAGCCACTGAAAATGGGATGGCCATCACTGGACTTTGATTAGACTGGATGCTGGATAATATGGGCAGATATTGTGATAGTTGGGAAATGAGCTTCAGATGTAGAAGAAGAAAGCCTTTGTCACATATCCACATACATTACAGTGAAATTCTTTTCTACACATATTCCAGTTGGTTGGGGTCAGGGTGCAAGGTCAAGATTGAAGATTCAAGATTTTTATTTGTCACATTCACAGTTATATACAGTATAAAACTTTAATTGAAACTAAACCTGGCCTACTCCTCTTCGATCAGATGCGATCCATGATGCAGTGATCCAAATTTTCTCAACAATGGCAGACTTGATGGTGCTGGAGCATGAACTGACAACCTTTTGAAAAGTAGCCCAGGGATCCTTAACCACCAGCCACTATTATACACTTGGGGATTGAATACCTGCCACTCGACTAGCATTGCACCTGATCCCCACATTTTGCAAGAGCAAGTACTGCACAGGTGGCAGATTAGCAGTTCCTCTGTAGCGTTGCTGGGCTTGAGTGGTTGGAGTAATAGGATCTGGTGGTAGACCTGCTGATCTTCTGAAGGAGGAAAATTTTTTATTTTTTAGGTAGAAAAATACAGATATGTTGAATTCATGACCGTGATTCAATAGAAGTACTGAGGTGTATAACCAATTGTGATGTAACTAAACTCTAAAAACTCTATAAAATAAAAACCCAAAAAATTTTTTTTTTTTTTTTTTTTTTTTTTTTTTTTTTACCTCTTTATTTGCTATACCAGGAGGGCGTTGGTATGCTTTCAAATGACATATTCATGTGTATAGATCCTGACATTTATAGCTTTGTAGATATGATTTGTATCATTTAATAAACATATACTTGTATAGATTCTTTTGAAGGGTTTTAAATGGCACGTTCGGGGGGCTTTAAATTACACACAATCATATACATGGCTCACTACGACGTTTAAAAACGGAATGAGGTTGATGTTATGTTTTGAGAGAAGTGTTGACAGTCGGTCATTATTGTGCAGAGTCAGCCAGTGTTGTGACTGAAGGCGGTTTCCCAGGCAACGATGGAACAACCTGAACGCTCGCGAGAGCGGAAGTGCAGAAAGGCAGATTGTTTCCTCGCACTGCTGGTCAAAGGTTATTTGGCTGGTCATCATCTGCACGCTCTCACGTCGCCTCTCCGTTGCCATGTAAACAGAACGCGCGCGAGCGGACAGCGTGACTTCAGCACCACAGACTGTAACAGCGCCCCCCCCTTTCCATTTCTTTCATTTTTTCAAGTTTTTCCTCTAATTTGCCCAGACTCTTTCTTTCTTTCTTTCTTTCTTTCTTTCTTTCTTTCTATCTTTCATTCTTTGTGACGTTTGTTTTTGTCTGCTTTCTCTAACATTCTTTAATAATTTAATCTTTTGTTTCCTCATTCGCCCCTCCCACATTCCTTCCTTCATTCCTTCTTTTTATTTCTCTCCAGGTTTCTCTTAACCTTTTTAATTCTTTCCTTTCTTTAATTCTAATGAGTCTCTTCCTAATTTGTCCCCTCACGTTCTTTCTTTCTTTTTCTTTCTTTCTTTGTCTGCTTTCTCTAACATTCTTTAATTCTTTAATCTTTTGTTTCCTCTTTCGCCCCTCCGACATTCTTTCCTTCCTACCTTCCTTCCTTCATTCTTTTTTGAGTTTTTTCCCCCAATTTTCCCCACCTTTATTTTTTTCTTTCTTTCGTTCTTTCTTTCTTTCTTTCTTTCTTTCTTTCTTTCTTTCTTTCTTTCTTTCTTTCTTTCTTTCTTTCTTTCTCTCTCGCCCTCTTTCCTTTTATTTTTGGTATCAATAAATACAAGAAATACAAGTTTAGTTTTGCAGTTGAATGATGACATCCGAAAAAATGAGACATCCGAAAAAACACATACATGATACACACACAGAGAGAGAGAGAGAGAGAGAGAAAGAGAGAGAGAGAGAGAGAGAGAGATGTATAAATGTACTTATTTATTTAAATACTTAATATTTCATATGCATGTCCTACATGACTTGATATCAGTAAGAAAATAACAGCAGGTGGAGTTTTTAATACAGATGTCTCAAATCTAAATAATAAAAAAAAAAATCAGATTTTTTTAATCCCAACTCCATGCGATGCAACAAAATTAAGGAAAATAGGACGCATACAACATCATTATACTGTTTTATCAGATTCCAACGGGATTAAAATTAAAGATGGATGATATGACTTTTAGAAAAACAATCATACAGACTGACGGAATGTTGAAGCCTCTTCTCCCCAAACAGAGACCACAGACCTCCAAACATATGCACAAACATGCAGATTCTGTAGTCATTAGTAGCGCTGTTGATTAGCTCTTTGTAGTCATAGGACCCAATTAATCATCTTTTAAAGGAACAGTTCAGCCAGAAATCATGATTTTGCACATTTAACACAACTTCTAACACAAATGCTCACTATAATCACTACATTACTACATTCTGAAGGACTCTCCATAGAGGAGAACATATCTACAAATCCATACAAAGGTCATCTGACTGATCACCTTGATCCTAAGATCAAACATTTCTATCCTGATGGCTGTGGTGTCTTCCAGGATTACTCCGCCCTCATTCACAATGCATGAACAGATGATGAGGAGGAAAATGATGTGGCCTTATGGCCTTCACACTCACTCCCCAGATCTCAACCCAACCCAATCACCATTTATGCGAGATTCTGGAGTGACGTATTAGACAGTACTCTTCACTAAAATCATTTGGAAGAACAATGTTCATCGCTCTAGAACAGAGTTCCAGAAACTTGTAGAATCTATGGAACGCTATTCTGGTGGCTCGTAGTGTCCCAACACCTTGCTAAGACACTTTATATTCGTTGAGTTGGTACACCTTATTCATTATATCGACGTGACCAGACTGACAGTGCCAGTATTTTAGTATAATTAGCTGATTTCATGTCCTTTCATCTAGTCACGTGCCTGTCTTTGTGTTTGAAGAAGGCTCCACCTTGTGGTCAGATTCACCTGTACATCTGTTAAATATAAAATATAATGTAAGTTAAAAGAATGAACGAACCTTCAATTAACCTTCTGTCCATGGTTTAGGATATAAATTATATACTAAATAAAGTTTAAAAGACTTTATTACATATTATATATGAAGTATAAAATATATAAATAAATAAAACGTGTTTTAATCCTATAAAGGTTGTGCTCTTGCCTCATACCCAGTGTTCCCAGGACTGGCTCTGGATCCACCACAGTAAAGCACTTTCTGATGATGAATGACTAAATTAATGAAGGAAAATCACATGTTCTGTATAGTTCCTATCAAACATTTCTGCAGATACAACAAGTAGCTGTACCAGTACACTAGACCGCCTACTACAGTGGTCTTCCTGGAGATCTACCATCCTGCAGGTTCCATCTCAAACCAAATCTAACGCATCTGTTTTAGTTGATCAAGAAGTTCTTAAGGCATTAGATGGTCAAGTGGGCACCATTATGGTTGGAGCTAAATTTTTCAAGAAGGTATATCTCCAGAGACAGAGTTGGTGACCACTGGCCTACTCGAACAGTGTACGTAGTAAACTGGCATGTGTATAGGTGTGTGCAGGATGTGGAGATTCATTTGGATTTACATTTACAAATATACAGTAAATCAAAATCTTGGTTCTTGTAATTATATTATGTGGAAGTATGGGGGAGGGGGAGGGGGGTGGTGACTTCTAAATCATCCAGGATCATCCTGAAACTGATTCAGTTTGTAAAGGATTCTTCACGACTCTCATTATTTGTCAATAATTACAATATTGGTTAATGCAAATTTATTAACCAGCTCTAGCAGTAAAAGCTCATTTTATCGAGTATCTTGATATGATCACGATCATCATATTGTAAAACATGTGGTAATATACTTTAAAGCATACATTCTGTGGCCTATTGGAATAGTGTAATGCCGAGTAAATTGGGAATTCTGCTCACTAAAGATGTAAAAAGTGGTTATTTGAGTTACCTTAGCTTTCCTGTCAGCTGCAATCTGTCAGCTGACCTCACTTATCAACAAGGCATTATTGCTTGCTAAACTTCCACTTATTAGATAATATTTTGTTATTCACACCATTCTGTGTACTGTACACTCTGGAGACTATTGTGTGTGAAAATACCAGAATAATAATAATAATAATAATAATAAACTTTATTTCATAAAGCGCCTTTAAGATCAGCAGTTTCTGAAATACTTAAACAAGCCCATTTGGCATAAACATCCAACGGTCAGAGTCACTGAGATCATGGGTTCTCCTTGTTCTGCTGTTTGAAGTTATGATTTTATGCTCTCCCACTTGATTGGCTGATTGGATAATTGCACAAATGTGCAGATGTACAGGTATTCCTATTAAAGTGACCGGTGACTGAAGAAATATATGAATAAGCACTTAATAGCCGATCTACTTATAACTGTAGCAATTGCACCGTCCCTTAAGATGGGACAATTGATCTAAATGATCAAAATGATCTAAATCAATAACTTGTCAAGCAGCACACGGCTAATTTCTATGTGTGTGAATAATGCATGTATCATTTCTGAATGCAGAGACGCCGTACGTATGCCCATGAACCTCAGAGACACCTTGAACTGTTCATAAATCAAACCATACAGGCCAGGCTGAATTAATGAGTGTATAAGTGCTGCACCTCGGACCATCTGCTTTACCACAAACTAACAATTGTAATTAAATTTCCCATGAGAGACGGACCCACTTTAGACCTCATGTTGCCTGAGAAAAATCATTACATACAGTTTACACATCAGTAGGTGGCATTTGAAATACACCATTCTTTATACATGTATGTATATAAAAGTGAGTACACCCCTCACATTGTTGTAAATATTTATATATTATATTATATCTTTTCATGTGACAACACTGAAGAAATGACACTTTGCTACAATGTAAAGTAGTGAGTGTACAGCTTGTGTAACAGTGTAAATTTACTGTCCCGTCAAAATAACTCAACACACAGACATTAATGTCTAAACCGCTGGCAACAAAAGTGAGTACACCCCTAAGTGAAAATGTCCAAATTGGGCCCAATTAGCCATTTTCCCTTCTTCAAGTCATGTGACTTGTTAGTGTTACAAGGTCTCAGGTGTGAGTGGAGAGCAGGTGTGTTAAATTTGGTGTCATCGCTCTCACACTCCCTCATACTGGTCACTGGAAGTTCAACATGGCACCTCATGGCAAAAAACTCTCTGAGGATCTGAAAAAAAGAATTGTTGCTCTACATAAAGATGGCCTAGGCTATAAGAAGATTGCCAAGACCCTGACACTGAACTGCAGCGCGGTGGCCAAGACCATACAGCGGTTTAACAGGACAGGTTCCACTCAGAACAGGCCTCGCCATAATCGACCAAAGAAGTTGAGTGCACGTGCTCAGTGTCATATCCAGAGGTTGTCTTTGGGAAATAGACGTATGAGTGCTACCAGCATTGCTGCAGAGGTTGAAGGGGTGTGGGGTCAGCCTGTCGGTGCTCAGACCATACGCCTCACACTGCATCAAATTGGTCTGCATGACTGTCATACCACAAGGAAGCCTCTTCTAAAGATGATGCACAAGAAATCCTGCAAACAGTTTGCTGAACACAAGCAGACTGAGGACATGGATTACTGGAACCATGTCCTGTGGTCTGATGAGACCAAAATAACCTAATTTGTTCAGATGGCGTCTAGCGTGTGTCACGGCAACCAGGTGAGGAGTATAAAGACAAGTGTGTCTTGCCTACAGTCAAGCACGGTGGTGGGAGTGTCATCATCTGGGGCTGCATGAGTGCTGCCGGCACTCAGGAGCTACAGTTCAATGAGGGAACCATGAATGCCAACATGTACTGTGACATACTGAAGGAGAGCATGATCAGTATGCAGTACTCCAGCATGATTACGACCCCAAACACACCTTCAAGACGACCACTGCCTTGCTCAAGAAGCTGAGGGTGAAGGTGATGGACTGGCCAAGCATGTCTCCAGACCTAAACCCTATTGAGCATCTGTGGGGCATCCTCAAATGGAAGGTGGAGGAGCACAAGGTCTCGAACATCTAGCAGCTCCGTGATGTCGTCATGGAGGAGTTGAAGAGGACTCCAGTGGCAACCTGTGAAGCTCTGGTGAACTCCATGCCCAAGAGGATTAAGGCAGTGCTGGAAAATAATGGTGGCCACACAAAATATTGACACTTTGGGCCCAATTTGGAAATTTTCACTTAGGAGTGTACTCACTTTTGTTGCCAGCGGTTTAGGCATTAATGGCTGTGTGTTGAGTTATTTTGAGGGGACAGTAAATTTACACTGTTACACAAACTGTACACTCACTACTTTACATTGTAGCAAAGTGTCATTTCTTCAGTGTCACATGAAAAGATATAATCAAATATTTACAAAAATGTGAGGGGTGAACTCACTTTTGTGAGATATATATAAATATATATGTTATATTAGCTGCAGCAGGATGCTAGGTTGCTGTGTTCTAGCTGTATCTTTAGGAATTAAAGTGCATGCTGTAACAGTGACAGGTTTATTAGTTTCTACATTATTAATAAGCTTTAGTCACTAAGAACATCAGAGAAAACGTGAACACTGATTTCAATACCACCAAACTGCTTTGTTTCCAAAGAGCAACGTTGGATGATGTGGATGTTATATAACAGTTGACACAACACAAAAGTGACCAAAAGAACAACAAAAAAAAGTGCATTATAAAAGAAAAGTGTACAAATTAAACATACAGCTAATACTCAACTTCACAAAATATTACTACTGATCATCATCGACCCTCTGATAGTGTAAACACACCTATAAAGTATTTATATATGATGTAAATGAGCATGAATAACAATCTATATAAACCATCAATTTGAAGAAATTTAAGTCATTATATAAACAAATAAAATTGTCACTTCATCAGTGGCCATGAGGTACTTTTCCATATGTCTACCTCTCTGTGCGCCCCAAAACCACCTCTGGTGTTTATTCCAAAAAGCTCTATTTTGGGTTCATCCGACCGTAGAACCAGATCCCATTTGAAGTTCCAGTCATGTCTGGTGAACTGAAGACGCTCAAGTTTGTTTTTGGATGAGAGTAGAGGCTTTTTTCTTGAAACTCTTCCAAACAACTTGTGGTGATCTAGGAGACTTGTAAGTGACTAGATTTGGAGACTTTCTGAACCCAAGACACAAATAACTTCTGCAATTCTCCAGCTGTGATCCTTGGAGATTTTTTGGCCACTCGAACACTTCACAGTGCGTTGAGATGATATAGACACACGTCCAATTCCAGGTTGATTCATAACATTTCCAGTTGACTGGAACTTTGATTCATAACATTTCCAGTTGACTGGAACTTTGATTCATAACATTTCCAGTTGACTGGCATTTTCAATGATTGTCCTATTTTCTTATAGACTCTTCCCATTTTGTGAATCTCAACAACCTTTTGCTGCACATCACAGTTATATTCCTTGGTCTTACCCATTGTTATGAATGACTAAGCAAATTTGGACTATGAGTTACCCCATATTTATACCCCTGTGAAACAAGAAGTCACTGTGGAACAATCTCCTCTTCCTAGTCATCCAGGTGTACAAAAAATGTAAAATATCAATGTGAATATACATCAAATATATTTCTCTCCTATGAATTCACAAGGGTGCCAATAATTGTTGCACACATATATTTAATGAAGTTTAATATTTTTTGGGGGAAAATATCAAAAGGTTAAAAGGTTAAACAATAAAGACAATTTTCCACAGCCTTTTTTGATCATATTTACTAAGGGTGCCTATTTTAGCGGAGTACACTGTAGCTAGCTGGTGGAATATAGCAATGAAGCTATGGCAGCTTTTATGAGTAGGTGGAGTAAAGAAAGTTATCATGGAAGTGATCATGGTGGTAATGACAATGGTGATTTAACCAAAGTAGAAAAGATGACAAGTTTACAAAGGCGTACTGAAGTGCAGGGCCACTTCCGTCGTCTCCCTGCGGCTGTTGGATTCGCTAAAGAGAAACTTTCCTGGAGCTGAAACACACTTTCTCCTGTGCCAAACAGGAGGCTTGATTCCACAAAAGTGGCTTTGTTTCTGCAGGCGATACGGTCTACCCATGAGGCAGCAAAGATCTCCTACAGCCTGTGATGAAAGAAGCTCCTCTGTTTGCCAGAATGTCTGCCAGTGAAGACACTAAACTGCTGAAGTAGCAGCCAGGAAAAAAAAAAAAAAAAAAAAAACAGTAGCTGCTGCTCAAGAGCCATCACTCACACGGGTGTAGGAACATGTTCTAGTGCCAACTAAAGTGAATAATTGTCCTTCACATCAAGTGGTGCCACTAAGAATCTTGTGGGGTTTTTTTTTTTTTATTTCAACTCTACTTACTGGTCTTGCTTCATGCGCTTTCTACAGCGAATCTCCTCTACAGAGCTGCTTGTGAAGCTCTTCCTGAAGTCTCTTCACTGACTTCCTGTTACTGCAAGCACCCAGGCATCAAAGGGTTCTGCACCACATTATCTACACTCTCTGCTTACTCTGTACACCTGCGCCTCAACTCAGAGCTGTAACCTTTACTAAGGTTGAAGCATAATCTCTGTCCTTCAGTGTCCTGAAATGAGCTTGTCACTCTAGCTGGGACAGCCCTCCATTTTGTCTCCATTCCGTCATCAGGGCAGTAAAGACAGACAATATCTCTCCAAACAATGTCAAGGGTAACATTTCACACGTACATGCACTGATTACACTGTGTGTTATATGTTCGTTTGTGCACTTGGATTGATCGTGTTGATTGCGTTTAGGATTCCTGAAATAAATCGTATTATTGTTAAAGATGGCATGATACCACTTTTTCTTTTCCGATACTGATGCTGCAACTTTGAGTATCGGTCAATACTAACACCCATCCGATATTATTTTCTTTAAAAACGATTAAGCAATATAATACAATATGATGCAATAATTATAATAAAATATGAAATATGAATATCATATCAATGAAAACAAAAGAAAAAAAAACAGTCAAGTCTTTTTAAATGTAAATATTTCCAGTTCCAAAAATAAATGACTTTTTAAATGGTGGTTAGCATGTTTGTCTTGCACCTCCTGGGTTGGGGGTTCGAATCCTGATTCTGCTCTGCCTGCGCAGAGTTTGCATGTTTTCCCGATGCTTCGGGGGTTTCCTCAGGGTACTCCAGTTTCTTCCCAATGTCTAAATACATGCGCTGTAGACTAACAGGCATTTCCAAATTGTCCTTAGTGTGTGAATGTGTGTGTGGTTGTGCCCTGCGATGGGTTGGCACCCCGTCCATGGTGTATGCCACCGCCTTGTGCCCAGAGTTTCCTGGGATAAGCTCCAGGCTCCTCCACAACCCTGTGTAGGAGAAGCTGTATGGAAAGTGTGTAGTGGGGTGTGTGTCGTGGTTAAAATATCACCCTTATTAACTACATGGCCAATGGGCTCTCTCCCTACCATAGTATATAAGTGGTTGTTTAAGCCTCCCAGAATGCATCATGGTCGAAAACCCGCCCCTTCCTTTTGTTGCTATGGACTACAGAGATTGACGTTGCGCCACAGCCGCCACATTGACTTTGTGTGTTTTTGTTCTCCTTGTAGGAGCTGAGTGCTTCCTGAGGTTGGGGGAGTTCTTTGCAGCACCTTGGGCTTTATTTAATTAATGGACGTCATTGTTGCTGTGTTTATTTGCAGTGAACTTTGTGGGTATCGTCTGATTAGTGGGGTACTTTTCCCTTTAGTACTTTTCCCTTTGGTGCTGTCGTACTAGCCTGCCCTTCTTACAGGAAGCCTCAGTCCTCCTATGATTATTGTTAACTTCCTCTTGTGACAGTTTTATTTGACCAATGCCTGACTGTGTTGGTTGCTTCTTTAAGGATAATGAGTTGGCATGGTGAAAAGACAACAGTCTGTGAAGATTCCACCAGGTAAGGATGACATAGTTGGAGGCTCAAGCAGCACCAATGGTTCACTGGTAACGGTTTTTGCACCAGCAAATCCTTGTAGTATGACCTTCGCACCAGCAGGGATCGTGGCAGGTGTACTACCCCTGAGTTTTACCGGTCCAAGTCTACCACCGGAACGTTGCTGCAGGGTTCTGAGTACTTGGGCATAACCACAAAATGTGGTAGAACTGAGAGTATCGTCATCACAGTATTCCTCATAGAGGGAATCTAGAGTGTTCGTCCCAATAAGTACGGGTATACTGCTGTTTGAGCGAGTGTCTGGTACTATCAAAACTAGAGTTTCTACTTCAGGTTCTGAAATGATAAACTCCTTAGGAAACTTCAGACTTATCTCCACATATCCGGCATAAGGAACAGGTTCATCATTAGCTCCTTCAACCTCTAATATGTCACTCACAGGTTTGATTTTGTACTCTGACAAATGGTCATAGTAAAACGACTGGGATATGGTGGTAACCTGTGAACCTGTATCGAGTAAGCAGTTGCACCCGACTCCACCGACTTCCACATTAGCTGTGCTCTTTCGTCCAACAAGTCCTTTTGGGAAACCTCTGGTGTGTTTTACTCTCTGTTCTTTCAATATTGCTTTTGTGTTGAGCTTTCCTTGAGGACTTTTCTGTTCTTCGGTTCCTGATCGTCCTTCCATAGGAACCGCTTCTAGTTTAAAGTGGAGATATTGCTTGATGCCGTCTTTTCATCCCAAGCCTGTTGCTTTTCTCTTAGCTCTTTTCTTTTAGCGTCAGCCAGCATAGGATTAGCAGGGTTACTGCAGCTGCTAACTATGTGACCGTCTTCGCCACATTTAAAACAGTACCAGGGCCGTGGCCTCCTGGTGGTCACACACTGAGATGAGGACCGCTTCTGAGACACAGGCTGGCTCTCCTTCGGCTTAGCCTTCTGAGCATTAGACACTTTAATGTTGGCTGCTTTTTCCCCATTGGAAGCTGTGAGGGCAGCAATCTGAGCTCGGAGGTCAGCTATCTGGTTTTGAATCTGCTTCATGGTCGAAGGTATACTGTTACCTAGTTTTTTCATGTCATAATCAGTGATTCCATTGACACACACAGCTTGTGTATTAGCCTGTGCTTTTAATCTTGTGAATCCGAGATGTTGCCTCATTCGACTCGCCTTGGTGGCTTGCTTATCCTCTTCAGTTCGCAACAACAGCAAAAACTCTGAAAAGGTTGGTGGGTTATTTTGTCTCTGCTCCAACTGGAGAGTTGCAATTACTGCATTGTACCAACATCCTTTACAGAACTGCTTGAGAAGCTGTCTGTCTGCATCACTGGCACTTACAGCCCTCCTATTCACAATGGCACTTAAAGATGACTGCAGTCTATGAAGGTAGGTAGATGGTTTCTCACCTGAATTCTGGTGAGTGTTAAGGAATTTAGCAAATAGCTCATAACGTCTTCTACAGTCGCATATGCAGAGTCAAGAAAACTCTGGTAATCTTGTGGAGTGGCATGACAATCTAAAGGCTTCACTACGTAAGCAGCAGGGGGTAAAAGGCTATCAACAATTCTTCTCACCAACTGTGGATGAGAAACAGTGGGATCAGTCAAGTAGAAATTAACACTGATTCGCCAGGTTTCATAATCAACCTCATAGTTGGGGCAGGGGACTTTGCCTGAGAAAGTCCTCAATTTGGCCGGTGAGTGCAACTGAGATGCAATTTCTGTGCTTTTCACAATGTGTTCGACCACTACCCGCTGAACTTCAGGTGTGCTGAGGTGATCAGGAGATAAGGTAAAATTAGGCATAGGGTCCCTCCTAATAGATGGAGTGAACGTAGCTGCTGGCTCAATGTAAGACTGTGTTTCACCAACAGTTTGACTTAACTCACCAGAGTGAGGGTTAAGTGGAACTTCCGCAGGAGTCAGTTTTGTCTCAGTGAAATTAAGATGTTGTCCCAGTTGAGCTTGTGTGGGTCTGGGCTGAGCTTTAGCCTTAGATGGCTCAATCCGAACTGCAGAATCTCTCACTATCTTTAAAAAACAGCTAAAGACCCAACTTTTCCGAGAACACCTAACCAACTCCTAAAAAAAAAAAAAAAAAAAAAAAAAAAAAAAACCCACAGACAATGCACTTACACCTCTACTCTGTAAACTTTGTTTCCTCTGGTATTCAATTAATGGATCTTGTATAGTAGCACTACTTGTATTGTTCCTGCTTGATATATCGCTTTGTTTATTTGTAAGTCGCTTTGGATAAAAGTGTCTGCTAAGTGAATAAATGTAAATGTAGATGAGGGGGCTCTATCCTTTCGCTCACTGGCGGAGTAGGAATTGGCTCATGAACTGTCTCTACTTCTTCCACTGGAACCTGCGCTCCTATAGTCTTTGTAATCCTTGTCAACTCCCCTCGCAAAATGTCCTCAAATGACACACCACTTAATCTAGCTATGGTTTTAAGTTCAGACAAAAAAGTGTGAGTGACTTCAGTGCCTACTCTACAGCTGTAAACACTAGCTAGCGATTTTACATGGTAGATGACATTTGGGTCCTCAGAACTGGGTTTCTCTAGCGGCAGAGTAGTTTCAAGTGACTGCAGAGTTGCACCTGATTCAAACTCAATAATAGCTTGTTTGGGGTGTCCAAAATAGGGAGTCTCAATTTTAAGGATCCTACTGATAGCCCACATTGTTTTAAGTAGTCGAATATTTCCTCATCTACAGAGGTGTAGGATAATCCACTTACTATGACTGAATTTGGTACTTTGATATTTTCTGTCTCAACAATCTCCATTTTATAATGGTAATACTCAATCCAAAATTTATTTTTTTTCAAAAAAATTTTGCAATTCAAGGTATTATCTGCAGGTGTCGTTATAACTGGCTTGCTTGTATGGCAACAGTTTATTCACAAATCTCCTGGCTGGCTCGCCAAGTTTTTTATGTAACCGTGCTATCCTCTAAATATGAGCTAACACTGTGCTAGGTTCGTAAGGACCCATGTGGTTTAAACTGAACCCATACAAGGAAGGATGATGCCAGATAAGTTGTAACAATATAAACTTTACTTAGTTCTTTTCAAACAACATTTGAAACACAATTATGTACAGACAAAGGAAAATAAAAAATGGGCCCTTTAAAGTAATTGAGTCTTTTGATCTCCACCCCTTTTGGGGTCGGTCAAGTCTAAATTTGTGAGCACGTTCTGGATTAATCAATCTACTGTCAACATGTGTCACCTGTTCTTTGACAGTTTCCCTGTTGAAGAGGAAGGTTGGCACTTTTGGTTGAAAAATGTGTACCAGCTCAGGCGGCCGATACTGTCCTACCACCAGGGAGGTATACTCGCGGAGTTGGTCGACGTCTCTTCAAGATCACACTGGGAGGCTCACCATCAATAGAAAGGGATCTTCCAAGTAGTTCTCTCTCTGTTCACCAGACTTCAAGTAGTACTCACTCTGTCCATAAGACTTGAGGTAGTTCTTGGGATCTGACCGAGACAATAGAGATGCAAACGGGGATTTCTCCAAACATCCCAGTTGCTCCTCCTTATCCTGTCTTCTGTAGTGGTTCTTTAGCTTGCTAATTCGCTCACTTTTTTCACTTTAATTCTATAATTTTCCTCCGGTCGCCAAAATCATGTGCGTCTCCTATTTTCTCACACACGCACGCGGTCTCCACAGGATCACAAAATGGCATCGTGACCTGTTAATCATGCTCAGCTGGGGGTGGGGGGTGGGCGTGATTGCTGATTTTCTTAAAGTGACACTACGCTATTTTAACACAACTTATTTGAACCCTGTATTGTCACTGGGTTACATTTCTTTTTAAAATAATTCTTGACCAGTCTTTTTAACTTCAAAATAAAAGGTATTTTTGTATGGAAACCCATGCCTCTGGCTTGTACTTGCATGTCCTTATTTGTGTTATTTTCCACATTTTCTTGGGGTGGCGTAGTTGGTACAAAATGAAAAAAAAAACGAGCATAGCTACATGTGGCATAATTGTAGAGCGAAATGAGCCACATTGCGACACGTGACTTAGTTGGCAGGATCATTATAGTGTATATAAATGAAACAAGCCACATTTGCTACACGTGGCATAGTTTTTATTTTCCCCATTTTTCTCGGTGTGGTGTAGTTGGTACAAAACGAAACGAACGAGCCACATTGCTACACATGGATGGATGGAAATCCAATTCTAATCTTTGCCATTTGTTACATGATCTTATATCCGATATGCTTTCTCCAATATACGGTCCATATTTTGCTTATTGCTCTGCAAATGATGAATGACAATGTAAATATAATTTAAAATGAATAGACAAACAAACAAACAAACAAAATAAATAAATAAATAAATAAATAAATAAAGAGATGGCATGGTAGTCCAGCAGGTAGCATCACTGCCTCACAGCTCCAGGGTCCCTGTTTTGAGTCTGAGCTCAGGTTACTGTCTGTTAGGTGTTTCACAAGTTCTCCCTGTGCCAATGTGGATTTTCTCCAGGTTCTCCAGTTTACTCCCACCATCCAAAAGCATGCGGTTCAGTTGATTGGATATGCTAAATCGATTCTAGGTAGGAACGAGAGCGTGAATACATGTTTACATGGTGTCCCATCCATCCAGGGTCAATTCTCACTCCTCACACCCGTGTTCCTGGGATAGACTCCGTATCCACCATGACCCTGACCAGGATCAAGCAGTGAAGATGAATGAATAAATGAAGGAATGGTTTGTTAATCAGGTAGTTACTTACCATCGATGTGTGTTATGAAGTATGACCTTTGGTGACCTCATGACCTCAACCATAATCGAAGGAACCATACAAGTTGTCCGTACATAATGATAGAATATAAAACATTTTTCCACAGTATATACTACAAATAATTAAAAAGAAAGCCTTTATTGTCACGTACATCATAGATGTGCAGTATAGTGAAATTTTGCTCTTTGCATATCCTAGTTTTTTTTTAGGAACCTGGGGTCAGAGTGCAGTGCTGGAGCTTGAACCCATGGACTCAAGAACTTCTGATCAACTGCCTCAAGTTGTTATACAGTATAAAATAACATTATGATGTCTGAAAAAATCAGTCACACCTGACATGACACCTTGAAGTCTGCAGGTTATTGCTTTGTTTATTTATTTATATAGTAAGGAAACACAAAGGGGGGCGCACGGTGGCTTAGTGGTTAGCATGTTCACCTCACACCTCCAGGGTCCGGGGTTCAATTCCCGCCGGGGCAATGTGTGTGCGGAGTTTGGATGTTTTCCCCGTGCTACAGGGGTTTCCTCCGGGTACTCCGGTTTCCTCCCCCAGTCCAAAGACATGCATGGTAGGTTGATTGGCAGGTTGGTAAATTGTCCATAGTGTAGTGAATGGGTGTGTGAGTGTGTATGTGATTGTGCCCTGTGATAGACTGGCACCCTGTCCAGGGTGTACCCCGCCTTGTGCCCGATGCTTCCTGAGATAGGCTCCAGGTTCCCCGCGACCCTGAAGCAGGAATAAGCGGTTAAAGATGGATGGAAACACAAAGGAGAAAGAAACAGCTGTGTGTTTAAGTTTTGAATGTTGAAAAGCTTCTTCTGCAATTCGGCCAGGTTTGGATTGCTAATAGTTATTGATATGAGTACAGAAGTCAAGGAAGATGGCCACCAGGGGGAGACACTTCATTTCACAACATATCACGACCTGCTTTAGTACACCTGTAGGGTGTATATTTTAGTGTATGCCATTTTTTCTGGATGTTTTAAAGAAAACAATTTACTATATTATTCATTAGGTTTACATTCCATCTCATTTGGTCTTAGAGACAGGACCAATATTGATTTATTATTTAGCAGCAAATATCAAATACAAATAAACCTACAATTAACACCTGCTGACAAGTACAAGCACAGTTGCTTTTGCATCTCCTTGTTGCCATTCAGTGTGTATGATAAACATGTGCTATAAAATAAATCTTCTCGGTTGATATTTAAATCTATTACTTCTAAATAAATGTATCATTTCTCAGTAAGTGTCAGTAATGTCTTGACATCCATCCATCCATCTTCAACCGCTTACTCCTTTTCAGGGTCGCGGGGAACCTGGAGCCTATCCCAGGGAGCATCGGGCACAAGGCGGGGTACACCCTGGACAGGGTGCCAGTAATATCTTGACAAAATTTTTCAAATCCAATATATAACTCATGATATAATAAGGTCAAGCTAAAACAACATTATATACAATTGCCTCTGAAAATATTGGAATGGCAAGGCCAGTTCTTTTGTTTTTGCTTTATACTGAAGCCATTTGTGTTTGAGATCAAAAGATGAATATGAGAAAACAGATCAGAATTTCATCTTTGACCTCGCAATTTTTAGCTGTGCAAAAGTATTGGAACGGACAGTTTTAAAGTAAATAAAATGTTATATTTGGTGGCACATCCCTTTGCTTGCAATAACTGCATCAATCCTGTGACTCAGGGGCATCACCAAATTGTTGGTTTCTTCTTTTGTGCAGCCTCTTTCAGGTGTTGTCTGTTTCCGGGGGTTTCCCCCTTCAGTCTCCCCTACAGGAAGTGAAATTCTGCTCCTCTGGTTTAAGGTCTGGTATTTGACTTTGCCAGTCTAAAACTTTCCACTTTTCCCCCCTGATAAAGTCCTTTGTTGAGGACTTTTGTTGAAGTTCCTCCCAATTTATTTGGATGGATTTCTCTGTAAATTTGCAGATAAATGTTCCTCTAATCTTCTGAATTCATTCTGCTGCAACCATCAAGAGTTACATCATCAATAAAGATTAGTGAGAATGTTCCAGAAGCAGCATTGCAATGACACTACCTCTATCCTGTTTCACAGTTGATCTTGAATGTTTTGGATCATGAGTAGATCCTTTCTGTCTCCATCACTTTGGTAGAGGTTCAGCTTGGTTGGTTCCAGAACATTTCTGGTTCATCTCTGTATTTCTTTGTGAATCCCAATCTGACTTTCTGATTCTTATTGCTGATGAGGAGTGGTTTGCATCTTGTGGTATGTCATCTATATTTCTACTCTCAAGGTCTTCTTTGAAAGGTGGACCTTCACCCATGCCTTGTGGAGGTCGTTGATGAAGTCACCGACTGGTGTTTTTGGATGTTTCTGTCATCAACTGCTTGTAGTTTTCCTTGGCAGACCTGTTCCCTCTCTGGTTGTTGCTTCTTTTTCAGAACATTCCAAATTGTTGAATTGGCTACACCTAATGCATGTGCAATGGCTCTGATCGACTTTTCCTTTTTCTTAGCTTCAAAATGGCATGCTGGCCTCCTATAAACAGCTCTCTGGTTTTCATGTTGGTTCATCCTTTTTAACAACAAATGCAGTGTTGAAAAACACAGGAGAAACCCAGGGAACAAAGAGTAGACATTCAAAGCTATTAATGGTTTAAACAATCAGTCTAACAGGTCACAACTGGGTGACAACACCGGTCAGTCACATGTTACAATATTTTCGATTACTTGAAAAATGGGTGGGTTTGAAGAAAAGGTGCCATGTTCTAAAATGTAGATGTAGTTTTGGAGGAGACTGTATAAACCAGATTATGTATATTGCATATTTGTTTAAGCCCCACTCCCATGGCAGTGTAACCGGTGATTTGTGAGTTTAATGTTAATTGGGTTTCATAACCGTCACGACACCATACAGGAGTAAATAATTATAATATGAGGTTTTTACTCATATATGAATTTTACATATCTGATTTGCAATTCATAAAATGACATCCAGTCAAGTCAACTTTATTTACGTAGCAAATTTGAATCAACTTTGGCTGTACAGAAAACTCTTAAACCTCTAAGGATATTAAGGCATGGCTAGAAAATAAGCTACAGACAGAGATGTAATTAAACATAAGAATAAATTAGAATAGGTGATGAAAACATCCTGTTTGCCATGTCATATGTCATATTGTTGCGTGCACGCTTCCTTAATAGTTAGCATGTTTGCCTCACATTGCCAGGGTTCGATTCCCGCCACAGCCCTGTGTGTGTGGAGTTCGCATGTTCTCCCCGTGATGCGGGGGTTTCCTCCGGGTACTCTGGTTTCCTCCCCCAGTCCAAAGACATGCACGGTAGGCTGACTGGCGTGTCTAAAGTGTCCGTAGTGTATGAATGTGCGTGTGAATGTGTGTGTGATTGGGTCCAGGGTGTACTCTGCCTAGTGCCCCATGCCTCCTGGGATAGGCTCCAGGTTCCCCATGACCCTGAAGGATAAGCGGTATAGAAAAACGGATGGATGGATGGATGTTCATATTGTTCATTTTTATGTTGTGCAGAGCAAAAACAAACTTTTATGTTATTTATGTTATTGTGATTTGTCCTGCTAAAGTATGTGAACATCTAAGACTTATTACGAACAATGTGAAAAGAGACTCTTTTACTTATGGTTGTGGTTCAGTTTTACTCCCGTGTTATTTCCAGGGTGACGTTATTGCTGTGCAGTGCTCATTTCCCCCAGCAGGCTGCACACGAGGAGCACTTTTCCACCTGACCCGCCCTTACTATGTGTGGCTCCATCCTTTTTTGCACCCTATTGGACACCAAGTACACTAAATAGGGTGTAAGGAGCCATTATATCAGACCTTATGTAGTGCACTTTTCTATGCACTAGGTCGCAGTTTGACACTCTGACTGTGTGAGTGTGTGTTTTTCCGGAAGAGGAAATCTTATAGTAGTTTTGACGAAGTTTTGGGAAACTTTTTTTTTTTTTTTTTTTTTTTTTTTTTTTGCCCTTTTCCCGCAGATTCCACGGTCCAGCTTGGAGAGTGTATGTGAGAGTGTGTGTGAGTGTATGAGAGTGTGTGTGAGAGTGATCTGCGAATCTGCTTCAAACACCGACGTCTCATTGAACCATGGTGAGACTGCTACTCTTTACACTTTGTGTTTGTGTGAAATGTTTAATGGAGAAACGCATTCACTCTGCAGGACGAAAATCCGGAAATGTTTCACAATGTATCAGTAACTGTATCAGAGTGTCCTGCTGGATCGTGCCTGTCAGGCTAATGCCGCTCAGTCCTGCATTAATGTCTGTTTATCCAGCGCAAATATTTCACATTTACATATTTCTATTGTATTTTATTATAGAACTCCGCATGAGTTGGTCATGGGCTACTACTTGTTCATTTCTTTCCCTGTATGTTATGCAATATGTGTGGTTTATTTATTTATTTATATTTAATTTTTTATTTTTTTTAGTTAGGTTTTATTTTTGCCAAAACGTGTGCCAAAAAATAAACAAATCCCACAAATAGTTGTAATAATAATAATAATAATAATAATAATAATAATAAAGTGAGTTTGATTTTGGGTACGTTTCTGCTACAAAATCTGAATATAAATAAATATATTTTCTTATTTTGCCACACAATTGCAGTACAAATGTGTTAAACAACAACAAATAAACGCACCAAGAAATAAAAAAAAGCTTGTTTGCTTTTGAACAAACGTGTTACACAAAATTCGAAAATAACTAAATAAATATATTTTCGTGGATTTTTATTTGTTTTTCTTCTGACAAACTTGTGTCGTAAAATAAATGAATGAGTGAAGGTATGAATAAATAAATAAAATGTTGTTTTAAAATGTTTTTATTAGTCTTCCGCCACAACATCTGAAAACAAACAAACGAAAAACAAACAAGCAAGTGAATAAAATTGTTTTTATTTGGTTTTGGCTGAACTTGTGATTCAGAATATAAAAAAAAGCATGTTTGTTTGTTTGTTTTTGTTTTGTTTGTTTTAATTTTGGCCAAACTTGTGCCACAAAATGAAAAAGAAACTAAAACGGTAATTCTAATTGTAAACACCTGTTTACTAGTTTGTTTGTTTTGGCCAAACGTGCTACAAAATTTGGAAAACAAAATAAAAAAAAACCCTCCAATATTTGTTTTTACTTAATTGTTTTGTAAACTTTATCTGCATGTTTACGTTCTCCTTTCTGTCATCTCTTTTATCACGCTCTATGTGTTAAGCCAGTTCTTCTGATCAGATAAATGTCGTCGCTTGCGTAATATGTAATAGTGCCAAGGTGTTTGATTTAATGCTCCTATTTCCAGTAGATCCAGTTCACCAGAGAGGCCTTGACGCTTCAGTCAGGCTGTGTGTACAGTTCCATTGCCAAGTCCTAGAAATCAGTGGTGTGGCAGTATTTTACAGGAAATGTCGGAGGAACAGTACAGCTTATAAAGAAACGTACATGGGTCTCCTCTTCGTCACAGGCGTTCAGTCGCCAGGACTTGATTCACTGTGAGTTCTAGGCCTACGAGTTGTTCCACAGCTTTGTTGAAAGCTCGATTCTGATTGGTCAGGAGACATTGATGATTTTTCTATGACGGTAGTTCCTTTTGCAAGGTTTATATTAATGCGGCGCAGTTGCTATAGTAACCATTTACACAGGCAGTTGTATGGCGGATTCTCCCCTTTAAAAACGGATTAGGAAAAGTGTGTAGTTGTTTACATGCGGTGTGTTTTCTGTGAGATGTTTAATTAGCATTTATAATCTTCGTCACGTGGGAAAGTCGTCAGGGATGACGACAGAGATTTTTTAATATTATTGTTATTATTAACATCAATAAAGAGAGGCTGGTGAGGGAGTGACTGTTTACAGCTGCAATAACGCAAGTCATAACAGGAACTAATCTGTTTCATGGACGTTCCATAACTTTATTAAACATAATAAAACGTATGACGTGTCGTTCTTTAATAAATACAAAAGTTCCACCTGGTTGTACCTGGAGTTTCTGATCTAGTGCTATAAGGTGTGACTGGGTTTATGGCATCTGATTCACAAAATGGCTCTGTGTTTCAGCTCTAGAGCTCATACCCAGTGTGCTTTAGGTAAATTTCAGATAAGGCAGTGGACATAAGATGAAAGGGAAAAAGACTGAGAATGCAAATGAGTAGGAGTGGCTTGTTGCATTTTCAGGAAAAAACATGTAGTGGCAGCTCTTTGGAAAGGGAGTGGTTCAGTGTCTGATTATGATGTTGCTGTGGGAAAGTATTTATAGACTTTCAGCTGTTTGCAGTGAACAAATCAAACAAAAGCAATTAAAACAGTTCAACACGACGAATTTAACTTATAATGATTTCTCCAGTTTTAAAATGATTCAACCCCCCGAATAGAATCCCCCACAACAGCACAAATATGCAACACAGGTGTTGTTTCAAGCACACCTGATGTGACTAATCAAGGGCTTCATTAGTTGCACCAGGTGTGCTTGAGCTGGAACACATGAAATACCTGAACTGGCTAGGGGCAGAAAATATATGAAATACCTGGACAGGGCAGAGAAAGGAAGATATCAATGGCTGCAAGCAGATATCTGAGAAGGCAGGTTGTGGAAAAACCATTGAGTGACTGCAAAAGACCTGCAGCAAGACTTGGAGGTAACAGGTCCTGAGTTGTCAGCGACCCAAAAGAACAAGAAAAGTCACTCAAAATCATATAAATAAGCCACAGAAGTTTTGGGATTCTGTTTTGTGGAGCGATGAAACAAAACTGGAACTTTTCAGCACGATGGATCAGAGGTATGTCTGGAGGAAGAAGAATTAAGAAAACACTTTGTCCACAGTTAAGCATGGTGGTGGCTCGGTGATGCTCTGGGGCTGCTTCGCATCCTCTGGCACTGGAAACCTGCAGCGTGTGGAAGGCGATATGTATTCATTGAAGTATCAGGAAATACTAGGAGAAAACGTCATGCTGTCTGTCCTGTTGGATGGTCCAACGACACCCAAGCTTCAGCTTTCTCACAATGATCCCAAACATACCTCGAATTCCACCAAGGCTTGGTTGCAGAAGAAGTCCTGGAAGATACTACAGGGCCATCAGTCACCTGACTTGAACCCCATAGAAAATCTCTGGTCGGATTTGAAGAAGGTGGTTGCAGCACGCAAACCCAAGAAAATTACTGAATTGGAGGCCATTGCTCATGAGGAATGGGAGAAGATTCCTCAGGAACGCTGCCAGAAGCTCTGCATCTCGTTTGCAGCAAAGGGCTCTACTAAGTACTGAAGATGCTTACCATGAAGCGGTTGAATGATTTTGAAACTGGAGAAATGCTTATAAGTCGCATTTTCATTTGAATTTGGGAAACCACTTGAAGCATTCGTTGTGTTGAACTATTTCATTTGCCTTTGTTTGATTTGTTCACTGTAATCAGCTGCAAGTCTGTGAATTTTCACAATGAACTTGATTTGCACTGGGGGTTTGAAGCATTTTGATTGAACTGCAACTGTATGTATGTCGATAGATTTCCTGAATGCTATATGCATGACATGTCAATAGGCTGCGTAAAGAATTGTTTGTTTCTCAAACTACCGCCTAACATCATTTATTGATGTAAAACCGTTTTGGATCTGGACTTCAGTAGCCGTTTAGGGACTTTGAATTTGACTTGGTTTTGAACATGAGATGACTGGGCGATATGACGATATGATATCCATATCATGATACGTTTTTAATTATGTTTTTAAAAACAGTTTTGTATTCACCTATTTTGTGAAAATCTTGTACAAATTGTGAAAATGTTAATATTTACAGATTTAATAGAATATAAAATGTGTGTATATATATTTATTTATATAAATATATATACATATATATATATATATATATATTTATATAAATATATATATATATATATACATATATATTTATATAAATAAATATATGTGTGTGTGATGTGTATATATATATATATATATATATATATATATATATATATATATATATATATATATATATATATATACACACACAATAAGTTTTCTGACTAAACATCAGTAAAAACACCAATGCTGCTTTTATTTACATAATTATATAATAATATATATAAATGATTTTATATATATATATATATATATATAAATATATACACATATATTTATATAAATAAGTGTGTGTGTATATTATATATATATATATATATATATATATATATATATATATATATTGAATAAAAACATTTATATATATTATTTATATAATTATGTAAATAAAAGCAGCATTGGTGTTTTACTGGATGTTTAGTCAGAAAAACCTATTATCGTGCATCTCATTTATTGTCAAAGTTCCTTTAGGAATTCTATCTGTCAGGAGTTAAATCATCCAAGGGCGTGTTCATGAGAGGGACATGTAAATAACCATGCCGGATTGTGGAAAACAAAGCAATCATGAAGTAGTTGTTTGCATTTGTCCTTGTGCTTACAGTACAGTGTTTTCTGGTGCACTCCTCTTTAAACGATCACCCTAAGATGAAATAAAAATCCGTAACAATCGGCATGGATTCAAATACGACTATTTTATTTGGTTTCTTTTTTTGTTTTATTGTGGTGGGTTCAGCGACTTGCTTCCACATGCTGTGCTTTCTTCTCCATGTTTTCCACTGTTGACGTTGGAAAAGCTGGGCGGTCTGCAAACTATCTCATGAGCTTCTTCAAATAACTGTCCAGGTGTTGGGAGGGGTGTGTGTGTGTGTGTGGGTGGCATTGTGCGCGTGTTACTTGCTGAGCTAACATGGGTGGATCTGACACCGTGTCACATGGGTTTCTACATTCTTCTCTCGATTGTGAAAGCGTGTTTGGCTACGAGTCAGTACTCTTTTCCCAAGTGAAAGCAGCTGAAAGCGGAGACGTGCCAATGTGGATCAAAACCTCTCGTTTAAACCTGGAAAGAAAGGAGATTGCCTTTTCTGTCCGTAAGTAACGTTGGTAGGGTTTTGCGGGATCGTTCGTTACGTTTTGGCAGGTGTTTCGGACAGGAGCGCAGTTTCGAAACTCTCCTCTCTGTATTCATCGTGCACGCGTGTATAAATCACGGTCGTGTGACTGCTAGCAGATCTCGTGGATGCGCTGCTAAGTAGAGGTGGAAGTATGTTTCACGTCTTTTCTTGTTTCTGTTCTGTGGTATGTGTGGAAAAGTTGCTTAGACTCAATCTTCAGAAGGTACCGGTGATGTCATTTCCTTTTAAAACCCTTCTAAAACCTGCAACTTTAATACATCTGTATGCTTTGACACGAGCACTGCGGATATTGTCGAGGCTTTAATAATGTTGCCCTACTACATTTTTACTCACAGTAGTTTAGTAGCTGTTGAAATCTTTGTGTTTTTCATCCTGCATTTTGTTAAATAAATATATATTTTAAAAATGTTTAAATGCTGATTCACAAATATTGTTTTCCATTATGTGGCTCTAATGTATTTTTGGCGCTTTGTTAGTCAGCCAATGTTTCTCAGCGAAGCTCCACATACTTTTACGTATACTACGTGTTTGTCTGGTTTATTATTTTGTGATATCTGCCTTTGCAAAAAGGGATCAAGATGCTTAAACATTTTGATGATGTCATGACCACTGAGGTATTTATTAATGTATTTATTTCCATGAATTAAGGACTTGGTTAGCAGAGATGGCACAAGATGATGCCACTTTTTCTTTTCTGATAACATGATCAATACTAAAACCTTGAGTATCTGCGAATATATTGAAGCCCGTGGAATTTTTTTTCCCCTTTAAAATCAAGCACTTAAATAATACATACCGAAAAACAAGCTTTTTTTTTTTATTCCATTAAACCCTGTTATTTACATACCAAAATATAATCAAGCATAAATCTGATTTAATAACGTCTCACAAAAAATGCAATACTCTCTTTTTAAATAAACATTTTCTGTTCCAAGAAAATCCTCTCGAAATATTCTCTTTGTAACGAATTTATTCTTTTTTTTTTTTTTTTCCCCTCCGATATCCAATCCACCGTTTCTCCTTGGTATCGGCTCTGTGCCACCTGTACTAGTTAGTTAACAGTGTGCGAACGTGCTATGGAACAGACAGCCAAACCAGTAAATATATTAAACCAATTCTTCATGTCAATATGAACAAAAATCAACTCTTCTCCATGGAAAATAATACACAAACTAGTTAAAACATTCATGAAATACAATTATAGCATAATGGATTAACCTCCCATCAGCTGCCGTCACTGTACAGTTTAATATGAGTGTAACACCATTAGTTGTTATTTACAACATCTTTTTGATTGGTCTTCATATCTCTTACCCAGGATCCTCTCAGTAAATTTGATTCACGATTGACAACCGAGCCGTTTGTAGCGTTTGTACCTGTATTTTTTATCTTGTAGAGAAAAAAAAAATCAATTGGTGAGTATTGACCGGCTGTCTACTAATCTATTAAATGCCGCTATGAGTTACTACTTAGCTGCTATCACGGTAAGACACAAAAAATAAATGTCATATCAGCGTCTCAAGTTTCATGGGAATTGAAGTGTCTCTGTGTTCCATTGCTACCTTAGGCTAAGCTTTTTACTCATTCCAGGGACTGCAATGTCTGCTTTAGTACTGAATCACGTGAGGGTGCGTTTATATTTAGTGCACCTGAATGCGACACTGGTATGTTGTTTTTCTCTGCTGTGTTGTTCTTGAAGTTTAGGTCAGGGGGCTCAGCCGGATAGCTTATTGTCGGTAGAGCACCAGACATTTATTCTGAAAGTCCCTGTTCGTGCATTGTATACCCACTTGGCGCTCGCTGGGTTGGTCTTTATAGGGACAGTGGTGGCTCTGGGTTAGTGATCAGAAGCTTGTGGGGGTTCACGCCGCCACCTTGAGCAAGGCCCTTAACCCTCTCTGATCCAGTGGTGCTGTATCATGGCTGTCCCTACACCCTGGCCCCAACTTCCCAACTAGCTGGAATATGGGGGGAAAAAAATCATTTCACTCTGCTGTAAAGTGTACGTGACAAATGAATTTTCTGCAGCCCCAAGATTTTTTTTTTATTCCGGATTTTCTGTATAACAAGGGACTATTGTAACATTGGAACACCGGTACTCTGACCTTTTGGGTTCTCTTCATGATTTACCATCGCACAAATTCTTAGCGTCTGTTGTTTCACCGAGTCTGAGCGACTCGAAGCTGTTGAGGAACTGTTGTAGGTAGATGGACGGAGTAATTGGAGCATTTTTATCGCTGAACTCGAACATCGCATGTACACTCTTCATTTGAAGGTGGCTCCCAATAACTTTTTAAAATGGAAGCACACAAAACGTCCGCGATAGTCGTAATATTCCATTGTAAAATAAAGAAACCAAAACAAAACAGGAGATTGGCTATCGGTTTCTATCAAGATCCTTGTCTGTAAATCAGGTGACCTCACAACCAGCCTGAGCGCGTCTCCGTTCGGTTTGGTTGAACCGTTTTGTTGTTTTTTCTCACTGAGCTGTGAGATGCAAACAGAGCAAAAAAATAAAATAAAAAAACAAAAACAAATAAACCCCAGCTTTAATTCTGCGGAAATATATGCTCTAGATTGACCAGCAAGAATATATAAATAAATAAATGCTGGCTGTGATGCATACGTATGGTGGAATACATTTATGTATTTATTTATTTAAATAGAACTAGTTGCTAATATCATTATTTATGTATTGTTCTCCATGCTTGGGGGATTTTGTTATTTATTTGATTTTTTTTCCCTACTTACACTTGCCAAATAATTGTCGAACTTTATTTAACCATAGTTCTGACCAATAAATGAAAGATTTATTGAGTATGTTTTTAGCCCTACACGTCCTTAAGCAAACTTTAAAAAAATGTTTTTGTTCATTTCATTATGCGAAGTGTTAACCCAGTCCAAACCAATTATCAAACAAACCAAAATGATCAATTTCTCTCTGATTCTGACCCAGAAAATGTGTCTTCGGTGCTATTAGCAAGAGCTTGCAGCTGCTAAGCATGGCTGTGTTGTTACAGGAAGTCCGTGTTCACAACCGTATTAGACAGCCCTGAAGGTCAAGGATCACGGAGCAGAGGACTTCTGATGCATCATAGTCCGCAGACTTGGAGGTGGAAGTGACCTTTGATCCGTCTCAAAGGGAAGAGAGACACCGTGCAGTCATGTCGAGGATGAGTAAACTCTGGTGCAGCGTGTCCTGCCCAGTTCATTTCTCCTATGAGAAATGAAATCTTCATGTGCATTATGAGTATGTGTACACTGGAGATCTTGTCCACAGGAAGTGTAGTGTCTTGAGCAAGAGCGGCTCATCCTGGCCACTGTTTGAGGAAGTGGACAGTGTGATTTAAAAAGAACAACAAACCAAAAAAAAAAAACCCCCAAAAAAACCATTTGGCTAACTAAAGCCCAAAGATGGATGCAGATGTAAGTGATGATCTGAAGCAGAACTGCTTTTGTGGGTTTAGAAGGAAGTGACATCATCAGTACATTCTGAAGGCAGTGCTTTAAATGCCTACTCCGCATTCCTATATGCCTAATGTCGCAATTCCTTGGTGCGACAGAACAAAAAACGTGGGGTGGGGGGATTAAAGCGCATATGTGTGGTGTTGCAGGTGACGCTTTAGAACGCAGTAATGAGAAATATTACAGAAATCTATTCATAATGAAGGTAAAAAAATAAAAGCTAATAGGAAATGAAACACTGCTGTTAAGGGCATGGTGGTGTGTTGCAGTCTGGGGCAAAGCAGAATAACTCTTACTTCCTAGAAGTGGATTATTTTCCAATAACCGCATATCTGGTATTGTTTTATTTCTATTATGTGACCTTAGTTTGCGAGCCCGCTGGGGCCATGTGTGTGTGGAGTTTGCATGTTCTCCCCGTACTGCGGGGGTTTCCTCTGGGTACTCCGGTTTCCTCCCCCAGTCCAAAGACATGCATGGTAGGCTGATCGGTGTGTCTAAAGTGTCCGTCGTGTACGAATGGGTGTGTGTATGAGATTGTGCCCTGCGATGGACTGGTACCCTGTCCAGGGTGTACCCCGCCTTGTGCCCCATGCTCCCTGGGATAGGCTCCAGGTTCCCGGTGACCCTGAAAAGGAGTAAGCGTTAGAAGATGGATGGATGGATGGATGGATGGATAGTTTGCGAGCATTTAGCTTATTCTGAATTTGCGTATTAACGGATGACACGCTATACGTTTTATCCGTGCATGGTTCCATTTCCTGTTGTAGAATGTCCATGAAAGTTTGTTCTTGCTCTTGCTTACATTATAACGGCCGTAAACCGTCATGTCCTTAACAGCCTCTTTATGTATGTATGTATTTATTTATAACATTTTTAATCTCTCTAGAAACGACCAAAAAACCAGCTCTCCGTCTTGAAGAGACGTTAAAGAAACCGCTTCACCTCAAAACTGCTGAAACTGACTGAAGTCTTCGTTCAAAACACACGATTCCTTTCAGAAAACTTCACCACAGGAACGTTTATATGTTCTTCTTTATTTAAGGACACTGAATGAGTTGTTACCATAGAAACAGTCATACATTAGACCAAGCAAATCAAGATAAACCTGTTTGTTTGTTTATTTAGTTATTATTCGACCTGATTGACGTGGCATGTGCAGATATTATATAATCGTGATGCTATATATGTATATAAAATGAGTTATAACATTAGTCAGAATTTCTATTCAAAAGTCCACAATCATCTGTTGTGGTATTGGCATCAGGTGAAAGTTTGGTACAAAAAAAAAATATATACAAAAAAGTCACTATAAAAGTCCAAACAAATCTCTGTGGCCTGTTTGAAAGAGCGTTAAATGTTTTTCTGCAGGTTTTAAACTCGTTTTATCTCTGGAAATGATGCGTCTTTATCAATGCAGAACCTTTACTGTCCCTCCCGAGACCAGTATTGAACTACGATATGAGGCCAAAACGATCCATAGTCGATGTCATAGTCTAAATAGTCTAAATATTGATTGTGGATCTGAATCTGATAATCCCGCTGTTGTTTTTGTGCTGGAGCTCTCTGTTGTATGTGTTTTATAATCGTGTCTTCTGCTGATGTGGTGTTTCGTGGGATTTCAGCCAGCTCGTCTCGGAGGCTTGTATTGTTGATCTTCATCACAAGGGTGTATGTGTGTGTTCTTGCTCTATGAAGTACTCGTCGATCGAAGAAGTTATCTGCTTGACGTGGCGTCTGGGCAGTGTTTCAGGTTTAGTTACTCATGCTATGAAATCGCATGCAAACGCGTGTGTCTGCATACACCAGCGCTAGTTCTGTGGTCGTGTTCACATCCTGATTGTTCCATATGGTTTCTTTCCCATTGCTCAGTCTGGAGCCCTGGGCAATGTTGACCTCGTTGGGCTAATGATTAAACAGTGTTATGCATATAGCAGTACAGGACATGGTGGAGCGCTGTCACACACACACACACACACACACACACACTCACTTTCTCTGTCTCACGCACACTGCCTCGAGGGGTTATTTTGTCTTGTTCGTCTTCCTTTACTCTTTGTGTAAATACGAAAATAAAACCCGATGCCGTTTTTCCTGCGTTTTTCAAAAACGTATAGAGCTGCACACGTTCGCAAATACTGCTTAAGCGAGTCTCTTCTCTACCTTTACCCGTATTAACTGGTTCTAAGCAAGACGGCAGGTAGATACGACAACTTTGGTCACGCCAATTATTTTTTATCTATAATTCTTCTGTCATAACTGTAGCAATAAAAATGTATCAAAATATATATATTTTTTTCTATTCCTGACCATCACATTGTCTGAAATGTAGCCACCTTGATGAAGCCTTTATGCTCCGCCCACTTGCTATACATCCCGGTTCCCTTACCAAACCTTGCATACCTTATTAACTAGAGCGGAAACGCAATAAACAATTTATATAATATTTCGTTTTTCTTCATAATATATCATTTTTTTTTTTCTATATTCAAAACCAGAAACTCCTTAAATTCTTCTTTTATTCCAATCCTTAAGTAGAAGAATATTACAGCGAAGTTCCCAACATCTTGATTATTGTAATCCATATCGGTAAAACTTATAAAGAGATGATATTCCAGCAAAGTGTTTCTCGTGTGAGAGTCTTCAGGGCGAAATAAATATTTAGGGTCTTATTAAGTATGCAAGTGTATGCAGAATTATTTAGAGGAAGCCTGTAAATGAGTGTAACATTTTATTTATTTCTATATATATATATATATATAAGTTTCGAAAGTCCCTATTTGCTTTGTACTTTGAACAGACTTACCAGTTGACTTGCATTCGGCGACACCTACAAAACTCCATCCATTAATCAGTCACACTCAGAAGCTCGAGTGTGATACCAAAAGGTTTTATTTCTTCTTCACCCCACACGACTCCCCTCCACTTGTTTTACGGGATTTTCATGAATACCAAATTTCTCATCTGAATTATTATACGAACAATTTTACGAATAAATCCCTTCAGTATCCTGCGATACAAACGAGGCTCGGATACACCCGAAACATCTCGCCGCAACACGTGGGTGTAGCTTGAATCAAATGCTTTAGGCTTCTTTCTATCTGTATCGTATTGTTGTATATGTTTACGTTTGCGAATTTGTTTAGATAGGAGTTCATTTTACTGCAGGAAGTACAAGGGAGCACCGTCATGATGGTGTATGCAACATTCTTGTCGGAGATCTAAGAATCTAATATGTAGATGTGTGGCTTAAACGGTACCTGGTGCATGCAGCATGTAAGTTCTGCTGCATCGGATCGTCAGAATAGCTATTGGAGATCGGATGGACTGATGAGCTAGAGGTGGAGAGTATGGTGAATGATATTGGGGAAATTGCGTAACACGTTTTCATTGTGTATCAGATTATCACTAGTACTTTATAACCTTGATCAGCTCCATCATTAGTAGCTGAATGGATGGTAGAATCTGTTGGTAAAATTTTTATTTGTGTACTATATCGATCAGTCAATTAAAACCATTAGTTAAAAGGTATTAAATGGAACATACCATGTGAAATCTTCAGGTATTGTTATTATGTAGCTTGACCAATATGCAAACTTTGTTGTGATTACTGAATACAAGGCATTGCGTGCTCTCTAGCTCCCGAAGGTGTCTGATGGTTGTTTGAATAGGCTGATTCGTGGCAAATTCCCTGTAGAACATTGAAGCCCATCGAGTTTTGATCTATCGGTCAGTCCCTAATCATAATATATTGCCCTTCTGCAATTGAGATCTCTGTGGCCTTCTTTGTTTCGTTTGCTTGTCAAGCCTGAAGAGCGCTCTAATGGTGTGTGTGTGTGTGTGTGTGTGTGTGTGTGTGTGTTTTTCCTGGCTCACGACTTCCTCTGCGTGCCTAGGCCCTGTTCTGGGTGCGGAGTAACACCATGTGCTGAATACAAAGTGTGCTACTGAGCAGAAGAACAGCGAGATAATGAACGTGCCAAACGGCGAAAAGAGCGCTGCTGAGTGCAAAGCAGGAGTCAATAAATGTACAGAGTTTTGAATAATTATTTATTTATTTTTTATTTTATCTGAACTTCCCGTTCAAATATAGCCAAAGCGGTAAGCAAGGGCTCAAACCACACACGCTGCAAACTCTTCTATTCCCTCGTGTCTGTAGGAATGATCACCGCATTAAGGCATGCTGATGGACATCGTAAAATATCAGATCGTATCGAAGTTTTCACCCCCTACTTCTCTCGCGCTACATGATGTTCTCTGTACTGTGTTTGTATTGTGTGCAGGTAAGCTGAAACAAGTTATCATTCTAACAGTGATCGTCACCCGCACTACACTTGAAAGGAGACCATCACTGTCTGGATTGGAGGAATTTTGCGGCGGTGCTTATGTGATAACACGTGGACAAATTTAGGTGATAAGACATGACCGTAAACATTCTTTAGAACGAGTTGTCCTCGACTGAATACCAGGGAAAGCACCTGATTTTATTTTGAAGTAGTGTTTGGGTTTCTACTTCGGACTAACCTGGTTTCATGACCAGTGTGAGTAACGTAAGCTTTTCATCACTGAACGCTCTCGTTATTCGGTTGATTTTAATTGGTAGCCTTCGCACCCAGGACAAGCGGATTTTGCGTTTGTGTTTATTAGTTTTTGGACTTCAAAAAAACTCGTAAAGGCAAACGGTACACCTTTATTGTACTTCACAAAAGTTTTCATTTATGTATGTTTACATTTAACGTGCTTCGTGATGGTGCAGTGATGATCTAACTATACTTACCATCTATCGCTGCTCCGTCCGTATAGCACAACTTGCTGCACTACACACACGCACGTACGCATGCCCGTGAATCAGTCAAGATGAGATCTGTTTGATGGTAGAATGTTTTTTTACTTTAATTCAGCGGTCCCCAACCCCCGGTCTGCGGACCGGTACCGGTCCGTGGGTCATTTGGTACCGGGCCCCACAGAAAGAATAAATAACTTGCATTATTTCCATTTTATTTACTATCTGGATCTGTAAAATGACCGGATTCTCTCCGTTACATCCTTCTACAACTCACTCTTGACGCATGTCAAGACGCTTGTCTCGGTCACGTGATACGTTGAAACCTTACCATAGAGACCTAAGAGCGTTAGGGGGAGAGAGGATGTTACAAGGACGCTGCTAATAAAGTTGCGATTTCACATTGGATTCACGTTTATTATTAGATTTTAAAATTACCCCAGTTTTTATGCCGGTCATATCATTTTATTTTGTTGTATTTATCCGCCACACCTTAAAGGCCGGTCCGGAAAATATTTAAAATATTGTCTGATACTAAACCAGTCCGTGGCGCGAAACAGGTTGGGGACCGCTGCTTTAATTAACGTGGACGTTATAAAGTGCAAATCAAAAAAACTCCTATAAGTCTCCTGCTAGTACAGCAATCACCTGATGTTTAAACAAAAATGCTAGCCTGACTTGACTAGTATCTTTTTTTGCTGTAATGTATGTATTTATTTATTTTTACGTGCGATGCGGAGACTGAACACACCACAGCTTATTCCAGAAACATTCAGCAATAACTTCTTGACTTGGTTAGAACTGAATAATGATTCTATACATGTTTGTTTCCCTTAGTCTATGCTAATGTTACATGTTAACCTGCTAACTTGCTTTGCTATTAACTAGAGGTCGAAACATCGATAAACAATTAACGATTGCTGGAACTGTCGATTATCGGCGAGTATCCACATGGAGTCGATAGCTTTTCCCGGTTGTGTGTCTTGCGGGAGTGGCTGAGAGGAGGGGTCTGCTGCCGGTATACAGTACGAGAGCAGCCTCTAGAGGCGAAATAAAAATCACAGACACATTTTGTTGTTATTTGAAGTGTTTTTGATTCCTTGCGGATATCTTTCTGTTTATTTGTATTTGGAGTGTTCGTTTTTGTTTCAGTTTGGATGTATATCTTTTATTTACTTTAATATCTATTAATACTTAATATAGTTATAATTCATTAAAAAAAAAAGTACAGTACATTTTCATGGTACAGTCAGTACTGGTTATTTTTGTAAGAAAGCTCAGCAATGTTTTACTTTGAGTGTTATGCTTACGTCCGGTATAAATTTTAAAAACCATTGGTTGATTAATCGGTTACGGCTGGTACGGCCCAACTTGGTTATCGGTAAAAATCCACTATCGGTCAACCTTTGGTTATAGCATTGTTAGCTACCACGTTTCAGAAAAAAGAGCTAAATAAGGTACTGGGCAGCACATGGAAGCTTTTAATTGTGTTGTGGTCTGTGTATTTATCATTTGTCTACCCTTGTTTCTAGAAGCCTATTAAGAATAACATACCACAAAAAAGCTAATATGTATATCTAAATTGGTGAAAGTCAGTACCTAGTGTGTGGAGTATGAAAAATTTGGTATTTTCCAACAGGGCTGCAACTAACGATTATTTTCATAATCGACTAGTTGGCGAAATTTATTACTATTATTATTAGTATTATATATATTTCGATTAATCGGATGGTGGGCAAACTTTCCGTACCCTTTTTTCATTTATTTAAAATTAAATCGAGAAACTGAGTGTTACAAATATAAACTTAAGACTAAATCTTTACACAACTGCTTGTCCAATTATATAAGACTGAAAAGAACCCAATACACACACAAGACTATATTATTAATTTAGGACTGTAGTTTAATTCTGAGCTTTTTTTTGTTGCATATATAAAAAGTAATACATAAATAATTATAAATAATTCTCATTTGAATATATTTTGATACGTTTACTATATATATATATATATATATGTGTGTGTGTATATATTAGTGGCAAGAAAAAGTATGTGAGCCCTTTGGTATTTCATTGTTTTTTGAATAAATTTGTCATAAAATGTGATCTGATCTTCATCTAAGTCAGGCGTATTGACCAATATAATGTGTCTAAAATAATAACTACAGCTATAATAAATTCTGATCTTGTCTTTATTGAGAACAACCAAAAAAAGCTCATAGTGCTTATGGAAAAAGTATGTGATCCCTTGAGTTAATGACCTCAAAAAAGCTCATTGGAATCAGGTTTTAGCACACCTGGAGTCTGGTTAGGAAAATCAGTTTGGAGGTGTGGACTACAGCTACTTTGACTGATAAACCACCCCCCAAATTTTTTGGAGTTTGCACTGCACAAGAAATACACGCTTATGTGAGCCATTCCTCACCAAAAAGAGCTTTCAGAGGATCTACAATCAAGAATTGTTGATTTTATTTAAAGCTGGCAAGGGTCACAAAGTGATTAGAAAGACTTTAGAAATTCACCAGTCTAATGTTACCCAAACATTCTACAAATGGAGACACCTTGGGACTGTTGCTACTCTACCAAGAATTGGGCGCCTAGTCAAAATGACACCTAGAGCACATTGATGACTCATCAATGAGGTAAACAAACAACCCTGAATGACAGCCAAAGATTTGAAGGCATCATTGGAACTGGCTAACATCTCTGTTCATGAGGCTACACTACATAAAACATTGAACAAGCAGGGAATCTACAGCAGAACACCAT
This sequence comes from Ameiurus melas, assembly GCA_012411365.1. Classification (NCBI taxonomy): domain Eukaryota; kingdom Metazoa; phylum Chordata; class Actinopteri; order Siluriformes; family Ictaluridae; genus Ameiurus; species Ameiurus melas. The sequence goes on from CM022758.1 coordinate 5,365,163, forward strand.
GAAGGAAGCCACGGCTTACTAAAAAGAACATTGCTGCATGCCTGAAGTTTGCAAAAGAGCACACTCCACAGCGGTATTGGCAAAATGTTTTGTGGTCTGATGAAACTAAGATTGAACTACCGTAATTTCCGGACTATGAGCCGCTACTTTTTTCACACGCTTTGAACACTGCAGCTTAAACAATGATGCGGCTAATTTATGGATTTTTACGGGCTAACGAGTTTCATACCGCCAAAACATTTAGCCTCGTCACATCGGACCAATGAAATTACCCAACAGGTCACAGTGGACCAATGAAACTGTTCGAATTAAATCTAACGCGCTCACATTACATTCTTCAAATCGGTCGTTTTGTGCTTCATGCAAACCCCCTCATCAGGGAAAACACACGAAGAAATGCATATTGGTGACGCCATGTCTCCGCCCCGTCTCATGTGTTGTCGAGTCACGTGTGTATTGGTATTGCCCGCAGCTGTTAGAAGTTTGACTGGTGTGTGTGTATGTATGTATGTATGTATATATATATATATATATATATATATATATACTGGGAGCCTTGACACACACAACGTGGGTAATTAGATATCGAGTTCGAATTAGATAGCGAATATAGTTAGAGTCTTTGTTCAATTCCCAAATATATCAGAGAATTCTTCAGGATAATGTGAGAATGTCTGTACATCAGCTGAAACTGTGTAGAAGTTGGGTGATGCAACAGGACAACGACCCAAAACACCGGCACAAGTCCGCAACAGAATGGCTTCAGAAAAACAAAATCCGCCTTTCAGAGTGGCCAAGTCAGAGCCCAGACTTCAACCTAATAGAGATGCTAGGGAATGACCTATAGAAAGTCATACACATGAGACATCCAAAGAATATGACCCAGCTAAAGCAGTTCTGCCAGGAAGAATGGGGAATTTTCCGTGGAAACACTGCCTAGATGCTAGAGCACAAAGTGTATAGTGTAAGTGGCTACACTTCATTCATCATTTGGGACACACATCTCCGAAGCGTGTTTTCGGAACAGAAGTAACGTAATGAGTCAATGTACCGCGTGCAGTGCAACTGATCAATAATGAGATTTGTTGACAACAATTTTCATCATCGGTTATTATCGATTAGTTGTTGCAGCTCTATTTTCCAATATTGGCACATGCCAGGTTGAAAGTTCACGACTATCTCAGAAAGGCCTTTTGGAGAATTTATTCAAAAGATTGCAATATTTAAGTTTAGTACTGCCCTGAAGAAGCTGCTTCTCAGATGTTGGGGCACATGATGGTTTAGTGGTTAGCATGTTTGCCTCACATCTTCAGGGTTGGGTGTTTGATTCTCGACCCGGCCCTGCAATGTGTGTGGAGCACTGGTTGCTCATCCAGTGCCTTTGATTCACTTTTTGGTAAATGGACTGCACTTATATACCATGTTTATCCAAAGCACTTTACACTGTAAAGCTTTCATTCACACACACACACCAATGGTAGCAGAGCTGCCATGCAAGGCGCTAACTTGCCATCAGGAGCAGCTTGGGGTTCAGTGTCTTGCCCAAGGTCACTTCAGTATGTGGAGTCATGTGGGCCGGGAATCGAACCACAAACTCTACGATTATTGGACAACCCGCTCAACCACCTGAGCCACAGGCACCCAAAGCATTTTTTTAGCCATAGCTGGTTATTTCTTCTGTAGTGTCTCAATAATAGAGCAGCCGCTTCATCCTGGTTATTGTCTCCGGTCAACTGACAGATTTATGAACTTTGATCAGAATAATGATGGCAAAGAACCACTGGTACGCTGAGACTAATCAAAAGCAGGGATGAAAGAGCACTTCCTGACAAACTGTAATCTACTTAAGGCTCTTAAGGTTTAATAGAGGCTAAATTTATTGTTGGTGGTTTTTGTGTAGCTGCTCTCTGAAACGGAAAAAGGCTTAAACGTTGGCAGGACCTGAAGCGATACGCAAAGTGCCATTACTGTAAACAGTGTGTCACTTTAGCTAAACAGAGTTTTGCTTTGCCCCCTGGCAGTGTCTTTTTGAGTTTTGTCATTGACAGGAAGAAAGTCTTGACTTTTCTTTTAATTTTCTCGCCAAATGAGCGATATAGAAAATTCGGTGTATGTTTTCATTTCATTTTGAGTGCACACTTCCTTCAGGCTTGACCACCTGAAAGCATTTCCTCTGTGGACACCCTGATGTAACGCAGGTGCTTTATGCAAAACCATTACAATTGCCCTTGCTGTTGTATCCACGCTACATTGTTTTGCATTGATGGACTGATAATTTACAAAAAGCGCACTATTTTTGCTTCTTAAAGGGACCCATTATTGGTCCCTGAGGGATTTGCTGGGAGGGATACAGGAAGGGATTTGTCTTTCGTATCTACACGCCGTCTAGCCATGCTGCCTTGAACAATATCACAATAGAGAACTGGGCGTCAGTGGGCAATGTTAGCTGAAGCTTTAAGTCGCATATGATGCCGGTAGCAAAGGTCAGTCAGGGTGGCTGCAGTCTGGGACTCGTGTTTCAGTTTCAGGGAGAAAAACATTGCAGGCGTGCCTCACAAAGGCTAGCTTAAAGTTTGTTAAGTCTTATCTTGTTATGCCCGGAAAAGGTGGCTGTTGCCGTAACGACCTTTCAACCTGGTAACTTGATCTCGTCCTATCAAAAATAGTCTGACGTTATTTGCGGATACCTGTGTACTTTTCTCTTAGTGGGTAGTGTTTATTTTTGCATTTAGTCTGGATAAGAAGGCGATTACTTGGAAGTTTTTGAAGAAAAGAAAAGCTGATCAAGTTGCATAGAATTCTGACATGATTGGGTTAAGATCCGACTACGTTTTTCTTTGAAAAGCAACGTGTCGGGTCGTAGAATCTGCATGTGGTCTTGCATAAATAACTGATTGAGCAATACGTCAAAAATGATCAGAGTACAATAGTTTAAAACTTGTTCTCAATATGCAGTGGGTGTGAGGATATATAAAAGGAATAAAACATGAATAATGAGGGGTTTAATGATCTGTCATGATGTTTGTCAAATAGATTATTTAACAAGCATAAAGAGGAGGTGGGGTGGTAAATCACCTACTGCCATGAGATCACCATTCTCACTTGTGTTTTCTTATACATATTGTTCTTGAAATAAAATTGGTAAAGTATTAATTACATTCATAATTACATTACTTTCACAGAATGTGGTAGCTACGTGCATTTTCTGAGCGGATAGTTGTGAATTCCTGCAAATGTGCAGATTTTTATTATTATTTTTTTTTAAATAGAACTGCTATTTAATTTAAAACTTTAATCCGTTAAGGGCTCCTAAAGCACGATGTGTCCACCGAAGTATAATGTTGCATCACCTCGTATGTTAACACGTGCCGAGTAAAAATGAGGATGTTGTTTACACAAATTTACACGAATAACATCTTTTACCAAAGATAAGTGCAATTGGGTTTGCATAAGATATGGTTTCTCAATGACGGCGTCGAATTTGCAACGTTTGCACTGCATAAAGCTGAGCGTCGGTATTCGCTGTGACCGTTATGTTCATAATAGATGTCGTACCACGTGACTTCATATTCAGACCTGAAATGCCGTAAGCGTACAGAAGAAGTAAGGGAGAGACAACTTCGGAAAGCTGAGTGAATTTTAAATTCACGCCACAATTGTCGTGAGAAGAAATTTGTCCTTCAATATTGTTTCATTAATATGTACGGAATATTAAGTTCCCTAATTAATAAACAAAGGATGAGTCAATGAATGAAACGGGAATTAACGGGATGAGTGAGTCATACTTGCATGGACAGTCTTTCTCATAGTTTGCCATGATCACATTACGCATGATTATCAAGACTGATTTTCAGCTACGAGTTGAATAGAAACATTTTCATGACTAAAGTATTTAACCAGACGTTAAGAGTGATGCTTGCTTTTAACATTTTAAGTGGTAGCTCCACTGTATTGTACCTTGCTTCAATTTATTTAAAAAAAATTTTAAACCATCATTTACAAGGTAGTGGTGTAGGTTTGGCCTGGAGTTAGGGTTCCTGACTTAACATAGTGGTCTCTCATATGTCTAGACAATGCAATCAGACCACAGTTCTTACACAAATTGACACACACACCGCTTTAATTGTGAAAGAAGTTACATCTTGTTGCGTGAATCTCAACTTCACTAAATGACAAAGTTGCATGAGTAAAACAAGTAGTCTATGAAGATGTAGCAAAGTAACCATAAGTACACGCACTGCACTTGATGTCCTCATGTTTCATTATGATCTCAGAAACAAGAATTCAACCGTTAAAGGCTGCTTATCAGGCCTGGTGCGAGATGTTGGATCTGTTCTGTGCTCTGTTCCACTGTGTGTGTGTGTGTGAGGTTCTAGACACTGTTCAAAAATAGTCCTGATCTGGAAACAGATTTGTCCCAACGGGTTCGGTTTAATAATAGGATCAGTGTTCATTTCTGTGAAATTGAGCAGATACAGCTGGCAAGGATGGGAGCTTTCTGATGCTCCTCACTTCCTGAATGTCCAGGTGTTGGACACACTCCCACTTCCTGTTGTAACTGATTTTGTAGGTCTGGAGGGAGGCGCTATTTTACATAAGGGTGGAAGGGGATGATACTTTCACAGCATTCAGTTCAGTTTTATTTGTATAGATCTTCAAGCAGTATAGCCTGAAAGAACAGAAAACAAAATAACAATAATGGTTTAAACAAACCGAGAGGCTGCTTGATAAGGACCTCCATCAAGTCTTGGATTTCACCAGACCTGTCCTTTGGTATAAGCACTGATTTACAAAAGAGTACAAAGAAGGACAGAGATCAAGATGGAATGAATCAACTTCCTAATTTTATCCAGAGCTTGGCTTCTAGGAGAACGCTGGTGTATCCCATTTCCTCTGGAACATCTGCAAGATGCTCCTCTTACCTAGTTAACTCGCAACGAGAATTTACCTGACCAACAGGTCTGTCGCAAGATTTTACATTCCTAATGAATAAGCCAGAGATGACAAACCTTCTCAAGAAACCTTGAGAGGAACCAGACTCAAAAGGGAACTCCTCCTTTATTGTGATGAATCCTTACAGTACACAGGTGTAGAACGAAGTGTGTTAAAAGGTTGGTCAGAATGAGCAGATTGTGAAGGAGTCCTGGGTTGAGCACATGACTGTCTTTGATGACACTGTCCAGGTGAGATTATCCACTGAAGCAAGGGTGAGACATGGGTATATGTTTTTGGGACGTGTACACCTTTAGGGTATCCGTGTACGATCATGTACATCAGCAGAAATTGAGTCAGAAGTACAGAAAGCTAAGAGTAAAGAATGACTCTGACAAGTCTGGCAGGAAAACACACTACATTGGGGTTAAATCTCTTAACAGGATTGTTCGTAAGTTTCAGTAATTGCCATGACTGTCAAATAAAAGGCAAGAAGGACAAAGAAATGGTGGATTTCGTGTGAATACTTTCATCTAACATGACTGGTAGATTGATTGGGCCACCTACCAAAAAATGTAATAGCCTCACCGTAGAGGTTTGCATCGTATTTTTCTTGTCTTGTTTTATTGCCAAGAGTATGGTGATAATTGTCCAGTGCACCATTTTTCAGATCTTGAATGCTTTGAGACAAGCTGCTGTTTATGAGGAGTGTGTCTGAGTGCTCTGATATCTCGTCCTTTGTGTTCTGCATTGAGAAATGAGAATTGTCTGGACCACGTTTTCTGGGAGTCATGTCTGTCTAGTCTGCCTTTCATCATCGTTGTCAAAACAGACTGGCTGGAGCTGATGGATGCAGCTGAATTGCTTCCCCCTGTCCTCCCTGAGCAGGATGCGCCCGTAAAGCCCCGTGCTCGCTAAGTCGATGTGCACATGCGGATGTTTTTAGCTGTTGTCAGAGAAGAAGCTCTAATGAGCAAAGCAGCTGGATTTATGTGTGTGTGGGAGAGTCATTAGCTCGTTTTACATGTTTATTATGGCCTGTGTTCCTCTGAGAAACCAGCTTGATCCAGGATGACTTTATAAGTAGTATCGACTAGTATGACTCATCTACAGTGTTTAACGGTCCTCCGTTACACATCCAGAATTATGCTTTCTGAAGCAAATAAGATGCTGTTTAATCAAACCCCAGTAGTTTGACTAGTTCAGTGATTGGGCTAAAGAATGAATAATTCATGCTTTTATTCATAGAACTCAGGCATACTGGATGAGAGGAAGAGGAACCAAGGCAAAACTGCTGACTCTCAAACATTATACAACTTCGAGTGGGCGTACTGTATGACGGTGTACACTACCGGTCAAAACTTTACACACTCGTTCTTTTTTTTTTTTTTTAATCTTTTTTTTTTTTTTTTTTTTTTTTCCTTCCACATTTTTAGAAGAACAAAAGTCATCAAAACTCTGAAGTAACACACATGGACCTATGGGGAATTCTACTGTGATGAAAAATCACAAATAAATCAAAATAATTGAGTATTTAACACGTTATCAGGTTGAAATTCTCTTCCTGAGGCACCCATTAACCGGGCGCTAATGGCAATGCAAACATCATGTATCACCGCTTTTGGCGGAGCATAAAGGCAAAAGAACCTCCTCTCTGACAGACTTGGATAACTCGTCTTGTCCCGATCATGTAACAATCGTAGCAACGGATTGACCCATTTATTACTGACAGGCAAAGGTAACTCGGATCCCTCTCAGTTAACCCCATTAATCTTAGAATCTTCAAAGTAGACGCCCTTTTTGCCTAGAATTTCCAGAAATGTATTCTTGGCGCTTTCTCAGCTGATTTCTGGTGGAATTTCCCTGAGATGCTTTTTAAACCGTATTAAAGGAGTTCACACCTACGCTGAACTGTTATCGGCTGCTTTTCGGAATATTTTAAAAAATTAATAAATAAATATCTTTTTTTTCTAAAATAAAATGTTTAGTTTTCTAATGACGAGCATAAATTTGTTGGCACGGTTATATTTTTGTCTACAACACCGATTTCCAACATTTCATCATACTCTACCCGTCAAACGTTTGGAGACGCTTAACAGAAATGTTTATGATCTTAAAAACCTTTTGATCTGTGGGTGTAAGTAAATTTCTATAAGCAATGCGAAATTTTCACTCCCATTCTTTTTCTATGAACATTATTGAGAAGAGCGTGAGGTGTTATGGGTTTGCAAATACCAAGAGCCTGACTTGATCTGGTTTCAACTGTTAGGCAAGTGTTTTATCAATAAATACTTAATACTTAAATAATCTTAAATTTGTCTTATTGCCAAAAAAAAAACAGAAAAAAGGTGACTCATTAGTTGCAGTAGTATGTGGATACTCGGTACTGTATAACCCAAAATTGTCAAAGCTGTATAACAAAATAAAAATAAAACCGCTATCACCTGGCCGTAGGACTCGTACACTGCTGATACTTCTACTGAGCTGATTACAATTAGCTATTGCTAATTATATTACCTAACCAGCTATTATTATATTTAGCTGTCTGTTAACTAGCCTACCTAGTGCTAGTCAACATAAATGAAATGTCTAGCTAATATATTTATTTAAAATTTCCTCATGATTGGCATCTTGAGGACTTTACACATGGTTTTAGGACTTGACTTAAGTTTTCAGAAATTGACAAGTTGTTTTTTTAGGACTTTTGCACAAGTTTTCACGAATTTTACACATGGTTTCAGTACCTTGCAAAAGCTTTGAGGACTTTGAAAAGGTTTTTCAGGAATTTATACACACTTTGAGAAACAGGATTTTTGATTTGATTGATTGATTTTTATTTTGGGGGGGGGGGACGGACGTCTAATATTTCCTTCCTAACGTTACTGTCAGTCAGTGACGAGAGGAAAGACAATAAAACCTGCTTTACTTGATACTTGCAGAGGAGCCTAATGCAGGATCGGAGACTTCATCTCTCAGGGAAGGAGAATTTTATTTATTCGGCAGATGCCTTTGTCCAAAATGAAGTCCGAATATAATCCAGGCACAGACCTGAACAGTCAAAGCTCAAGGGGCTAGGCTATTTTCCAGTCCTGTCCTTAAACCTACTAATTTTAATAGCACCTCATTATTAAGAAGAAATGTGTAAGAGAGAGGGAATATGCATGTGAGGGCAACGTGTCCAAGTGCATTTAAACGAGTTAGTGAAAATGACCGCGCAGAGCACATGGCCATCTCAACAGCACACTTTGTTCTATTAGTGTAGCGTTCCTATCATGCCCGCAGTGGTCGAACTGCACATATTTGCCCGTAAAGCTAGACTTTCCCATCCGTCACTCTCCGTTTGTTGACTTTTAAAGCCGAGCGTATACCCTGCTTTAAACCACTGTGTTTATAGAGCTGCTAGCACATTGTCAGAGTGCCTTAACATTTCCTCTGTATTTATAGAAGCAGACGTTTTCTCAGTTTTCAGAAGGAAATGAGTGTGTCCTGTGTGTGCATGCGTGAGTGCAAGTTTTTAGCCCTTTATGAGAATCAAATGTTTTTTTTATGGAACTCTGGGAATCTATGGAAATGTATTGTTTATTTCTGTAAATCTGAAAGTGCTAAAACGTTTCAGTTTGGGTCATTTGTGCTGATTACCACATGCTAGCAACAAGTCAAGCGGATCCATGTGAGCCAGATGCACATAAGTTCTGATCTAGTGTCTTTCAGAACATTACACACACTTTCGGGATTTTACACGTGTTCAGGACTTTATTTAAGCTTTATACAAGCTTTCAGAAATTCAGATTAACTTTTCAAATCTCTACAATAACTTTCAAATCTATATCAATAATGTCTAATTAAAACACTGATCAAAAGGAATCACAAGTAAAATATGTCTGAAGGCAGCGAGTAACAGGAACCACAAGGTGCAGTGAAAGTGAATATATACGGTGAGGGGAAAAAGTATTTGATCCCCTGCTGATTTTGTACGTTTGCCCACTGACAAAGAAATGATCAGTCTATAATTTTAATGGTAGATTTATTTGAACAGTGAGAGACAGAATAACAACAAAAAAATCCAGAAAAACGCATGTCAAAAATGTTATAAATTGATTTGCATTGTAATGAGGGAAATAAGTATTTGACCCTTCTGCAAAACATGACTTAGTACTTGGTGGCAAAACCCTTGTTGGCAATCACAGAGGTCAGACGTTTCTTGTAGTTGGCCACCAGGTTTGCACACATCTCAGGAGGGATTTTGTCCCACTCCTCTTTGCAGATCTTCTCCAAGTCATTAAGGTTTCGAGGCTGACGTTTGGCAACTCGAACCTTCAGCTCCCTCCACAGATTTTCTATGGGATTAAGGTCTGGAGACTGGCTAGGCCACTCCAGGACCTTAATGTGCTTCTTCTTGAGCCACTCCTTTGTTGCCTTGGCCGTGTGTTTTGGGTCACTGTCATGCTGGAATACCCATCCACGACCCATTTTCAATGCCCTGGCTGAGGGAAGGAGGTTCTCACCCAAGATTTGACGGTACATGGCCCCGGTCCATCGTCCCTTTGATGCGGTGAAGTTGTCCTGTCCCCTGCCGCAAAAAACACCCCCAAAGTATAATGTTTCCACCTCCATGTTTGACGGTGGGGATGGTGTTCTTGGGGTCATAGGCAGCATTCCTCCTCCTCCAAACACGGCGAGTTGAGTTGATGCCAAAGAGCTCCATTTTGGTCTTTGGTCATCTGACCACAACACTTTCACCCAGTTGTCCTCTGAATCATTCAGATGTTCATTGGCAAACTTCAGACGGACATGTATGTGTGCTTTCTTGAGCAGGGGGACCTTGTGGGTGCTGCAGGATTTCAGTCCTTCACAGCGTAGTGTGTGTTTTCTTGTTTTCTTGGTGACTATGGTCCCAGCTGCCTTGAGATCATTGACAAGATCCTCCCGTGTAGTTCTGGGCTGATTCCTCACTGTTCTCATGATCATTGCAACTCCACGAGGTGAGCTCTTGCATGGAAGCCCCAGGCCATAATATATATATATATATATATATATATATATATATATTTTTTTAATTTATTTATTTATTCTGAAGTGTATCTTTGTAACTCAGTTTGAAAAAATCAGTTTGTGGATTTTATTTTAACTAAACAAAAAAAAAATGGTACCCCCCCATCCAATTAATCAAATAAAATAAAACGATAATCGGCCAACTAATTGATTATGAAAATAATCATTTTTTGCAGCCGTAAAATTAACAATCGTTTTTGAAGTTAAAACACTGTCACCCAAAATCTGTGGTATGAATAGGATATAACGTCATTCTACCTGCTAGGGTTTTGTGAAAGGTTTGGGGGTTAGGTGTCGGGTGCTCATATTTAGCTCTGCTGTTGTAGACAAAAGACTTTGATCATGATGCTTTTTGGTTTTATGTAGTTTTCACTTGTGTGTGTGTGTGTGTGTGTGTGTCTTTGCTAAACTCTGTCCATGTAAATAATGTGTAAGTGTGAGAATTCATGTTTCATTTCAGGTTCAAGTTTTTTGTCATGACTGGGTCTGAACACAATGTTCCAGAATAAATCGTACCTAATTTGGTAGCGCTTGTCTAAGGTAGTGAGTGTGTGTGTGTGTGTGTGTGTCTACTTTTAACATGGGTTGTGGAGTCTTAAATTATCTTCAAGTATGAAAGGAAATGGTGAGGTATGAAACTTTGTGTGTGATGTGAACTAGTGGTCTTGGTTTGACTATGTTGTGTTTAAATTCAAATAGCTTACATTACACCAAAGGATATTAGAAGTTAGTCACTTAGGTTGAGTCGAACGTACACTGACTTCTTTTGTTAGTGTTTTATACGGTACAGTTTTTACGGTCGTTTGCTTCTTATGCTAGAGTATGTACAATGCGTTCCTTAAGCTTCGTCTCGACTTTCAGACCATGCAGACGTTTAAAATTAATAAGAGTTATGCAATAAGTGTCCGTCAGAACGAATGCGAGATATTTGTTACTTCACGTTGAGTTAATGCGAACTTTTATACTTTGGATTTGTGAAGGATAATTCCGAGTGGGCGGAGCTGTGCACACTTAATTCCGTGAAAAACAAAATGGAGGAACTGTGCACTTCTATTGGCGAGCAAAACAACAAGGAGGAAACAAAAATGTTTGCTTTACATAGTTCCAACTCGCATGCCACCCAGATTAGCCGTAATCACCAAAACTTTGCCTCACCCATCGATATATATAAAATAAATAAAAAGTTTTGTCACTTCTCCCTTTCATTGGAATGCTAATATAAGTAACTGACACCAAGATGTGTTACTGTATTTCAACCATCGCCATTATTCTCGTCACCACACTTTAAATAAACAGTTTAATAATGATTTAAAGCCAAAAATAGCCTGCGCTGGATTTCAGACACTCGATATGATGCCGTTTAGGAAGTGTATTAAAATATTTGGATGAGATGTGGTGTAAGGGGAAACCTGATTCTCTCCAGGAAGATACTAAAAAAGAAAGGGAGGAAAGGCCTTTCAGAAATAGCACATCGAGATTGTCATCGAAAAATACACACCTGTACATCCTCATCCCCTCGACAAGCAATCAGATTTAATATGTACTGTTCCAAAACCCCTGTAATAAACAAACCAGGTGCAATAAAAAAAGCTCCTTTATTATCAAATATTGTTGCTTTTGCTGTGTTCGGATGATTACGCGTACTTGACAAAGCATTAAACCGGATTAATGATTAATGAAGCAGGACTGTGATCCTGCCACACAATAGCCAAGATGTCCATCATGTTGCCTTCCTCCTTATTCTCAAGTCCTTTTTCCACGCACCCTATCAGGATCGAGAACTGCACTGGCGCCATTTTCCACTTTCCCAAAGACTGATATTTGATCTCTCCGAGCAACGATTCAAGATAAGAGTCTGAGAAACAAAAGCTCTGACGTGTTCCAAGCTGTTTGCTGTGCAAACACAAGTTGAGATGCAGTGCTGGTGTTTGCAGGCTTGCTCTCATGACTCAAGGACTGCAACATTACAACATCACAGCAATCTGTTTTTCTCTACCAGCTTGTCATGAACATCCCTTAAACTGCTATATGTAGCGTAGTACAGATTTCATGGCTGGGCTACATATATAATCTGAGTGTATATTTGTTTCTATACCAATAAGAGAGGAATATTTGGCCATTTTTTTTTTTGCTCCTTATACAGATATTGATAATTAGCCAGGATGTGTTTGGTGTCTAGCTTATAGACGTGCTGGAGTGTGCATGGTGGCTTAGTAGTTAGCACATTTGCCTCACACCTCTATGGTTGGGGGGGATGATTTCCGCCACTGCCCTGTGTGGGAGGAGTTTGCATGTTCTTCCTGTGCTGAGGGGGTTTCCTCCGGGTATTCTGGTTTCCTCCCGCAGTCCAAAGACACGCATGGTAGTCTGTAGTGTATGAGCAGTTGTGTGATTGTGTATGCGATTGTGCCCTGCGATGGATTGGTGTTCCCCACGATGAAGCGGAATAGAAAATGGATGGATGGACATTTCTGGAAAAATCAGTAGCCTGGATTCCTGGGACAAGCAGATTTCATGTCTGGGCTATTTATTTATTTCTCTTAAATTGTAGTTTCCTGATGAACCATTAGGTTCAACAATCAGATAGACAAAACAATGTACTCGTTTATGCTGTGCCCATGTCATGTCATGTACCAGTACAATTCCTCCTCCTGATGAGGAATTGTCAATCCCGCAATATTGACGATGTAGTTGATGACATGTTTACATGCCGCAACGTGGGCGTATCACGTGGAATGAGAACAAGCACGAAGGATCTTCCGCCGTCATATGGAAGTGGTTCAGTGGTACAGAAGATCAGATTTGAATTTGTGAAGGGTGTCAGAAACCTGGAAATCAACAAAGGGTGGAAACGCATCAAATTGGTTCCACCACCACAAGAAAAAACACCGAGCAGAATTTGAGCAACGCCAGAAGATAGTGTTGAATGTTACTATTTAATCATTCATATCGTTACCATGAAATATCATGATCCAGTTTCAAGTCTGCATCACCCATCCCTACTGCTCACAGACCATGCAGACATTTAAAATAATAAGAATTGGGTTTTTTTCAAAACAAAAACTTTCATTTTTGTTATGCATGTGCTTCATAGTGACACGATACACCTCAAAACGGTTTACTGTCGAATGTATGTATTTATTTATTAAATTTTTTATTTTTATTACAAGGCAGATTCATTTATCATGCATAGAGACATGCGATGTGTTCAGAATCGGGATATTCAGCTAGGTGGAAACAACTCTCCAGCCAACACAGTGTGCGCACACACACACACACACACACACACACACACACACACAGGAGAAAATAAAAACAACAAACAAACAAAAAAAGCTAATCAGACTCGTATAATATCTTTTTCATGTGATTTAGGTCAAAATTCCACAGCTCATAATCGAAATGTTCACCAGTCTTTTGTTATTGAGGACGAAAACACAATATGCTGCGTTAGATACGTATTCGTTTAAAGACGATAACAATCATGTACTCGTTTGTCACTCTTAACCTGTAGCTAGCTAACGACCATAGCGCGCCATGCTTTCTGGCATTGTAAGCTACGACGTTTTAGCCTAGCTAATTCATCATTTATGAATTCAAATGAATTCATCATTTATCCAGGCTTGACTGAAGCTCCTTGTTCGTGATATCCGTCTGTATTTATGGTTATTTGCATGTATGGTTTTTGCTAATAATTTGATGCAGACTTTTTTGAGAGAATGTGAGAGAATTAAAGCTATTAAATATAAT
>CM022758.1:5383896-5431396 GCA_012411365.1 Ameiurus melas
TCGGGTTCTTGGAACAGTTCCTTCATGTGGCAGCATGAAATTCAAAATGGAAGAATTTTTAGAAGTGTGTCGCTGTAGAGTTTGTTTCAATCTTCGCAACGTTGATTTATACATTGTTCCATTAAATATAAATTATACATTTATATTGATGCAGGAGATAAATACCTGGCAACTCAAAACAGCTAGCACATTCCATAGGCTAAAGTTCAGGACAGGAGGAAGGCGAGCGAATGTGGGCGGCGTGTTTGTCACGTCGTTGCTCGATCGGCCTGTCTGACAATTGTAAATTGGAAGTGGGTTAGCTAGACAGCTAGCTTGCGCAGCTAAGAATGTAGGTAAATGGGGGTGAAATATGGGTGGTGGTGATGTAAAAGCTGCGAGTGAAGAACAGAGCTGATTGAATGGATTTAAAAAAGTGTCTTAAACTATTTATAGTTGGTGTGTTAGCTATAAAAGCTTAGTAAATGATTTATACATGAAATAAATAAACAAGCTCTGTTGGAACAATGCTAAAGAACTTTGATTTGGACTTGGTTTCATTCAAAATTTTCACCACAATATTGTTACCCACAGCTAAAATGCTAAGATTTTTTTCCGACCTCGGTCACACCTGCTTTGCAAGTAGACACAAGCTGCAAATTTCCAACAGGTTAAGTAACTCAGGCAGGATTTGTAACGAGGATAAGCAAATGACAGGATCATCATAACACAAAAAAATAACAACATAAATAAATAAAAGACCATTGGATAAGTGGGTGGATTATTTGGGCCATTTGCTGTTGAGATAAGATTACTGTAAGTGTTTACGGGACGAAATGGAAGCTGGTTTTGTTGTGTTAATTATAGCTCAATACAGACCATATCATTATAGAATAATAACCATCATCAAGATTCAAGTGAATAATCACTGATTTCAGGAACCTAGTTAAAAGATCTCAGGCGGTGATTATCCTCTTTGCCACTGAATGTTCAGGATTATTATGTAGCGCACACACGTGTGTGCGCACACACATATGCACAGCTCCATTAAAGTGAGACGTGCAGCACATTACAGTACATGCACATAGACTGCATAGGTAATGGATTAGCCACATAAACATGTTTGTTTTTTATTTAACAGTTTTTAAAAATGAAGATTAACTTTTAACTTTTAACTGAAGAGCTTCAGTTTTAAAAAGCAGCTTGGTAGTTTTTAAATGAAACAGTATCTGAGTATTGATAATATTTTGATATACGCGACACCGGTTTTGCTGGTAGTGACAACATTTGTGTCATCACTAACTGCTTTCTGTGAATCTCTCTCTCTCTCTCTGTCTGCAGGTAACTAGTCTCCCGCAGTAGTGTCCCCAGGAGGACATGGAGGAGTGTGAATTGCCCCCGGCAAGCATGGATCACCCCTGGAAATCTGCCACACTGAAGAGGATGGCATGGGCATCGAGTCGAGACTCGTGGTTGGCACCAGAATCAGAAGAACCACTCAACAACAACAACAAAGCTGGAAAGGCCTCTGAGACAGGTATCTCACTCTAATCTCTCTCTCTCTCTCACTCTCTCTCTCTCTCTCTCTCATCTCTCATTTCAGTGTAGTGGTGGAGGATGGTTGCAGATGTAACCAGAACAGTGAGACAAAATTTAAGTTTACCCCTAAGCTCAGATGAAAAATTGGCTATCCAAGGAATGCTCATTTTTGCCCTGGAGCTACAAGGCTAAAGAAATAACTGGAGCTTATAGTTACCTACCTGTTTAGCATAGTTGGCTGAGAGCAGTCTGACATCATTATAAAGTACAAGAGCGGCCTTTAGAGGTGAAATTATAAATCATCTCACAAATTTTGTTGTGTTATTCGAAGTGTTTTTTTGTATTTTGAGAGTTACTTTTTGGTTAAGTTTCGTGTTTATTTTTTTTTATTTACTTTAATATGTATTAATTCTCTATATATTTAAATATGTTTTAGTTTAGTACATTACAATTTTATGGTATGGTCAGTACTGTTTATTTTTATAATAGGTTTTACATTATTTATATTCGTGTGTGTGTGTGTGTATATATACAGTGTATATATATATATATATATATATATATGTGTGTGTGTGTGTGTGTGTGTGTGTGTGTATGTATGTATATATATGTATTTTATTTTAAGTGTTACATTTTAATTCAGTATCAATTTTAATTTCAGTTCAGTCGATTGATCAGTTATGGGGAGGTACCACCCAACTTAGTTATTGGTGAAATCCACGATCAGTCGACCTCTAGTAGATACTCTGAAGTCAGCATGAAGGGAAACAAACATGTTTTTTTTTTTTTTTTTTTTTTCTTCCCCCCCCCATGTCCTTTCCCCTTCGGTGAAATGACTTCCAGGTAAACTTGATTCGTGTTTGTCTGAGTGCTGCTTTGCCTGAATAAACAAATGCTGATGTGGTGTTTTAAGGAGTCTCTCATTTCTCCACAGCGATGGGTCAAAAATAGTAAATGCTACGGTTAAATTGTAGATGTTGCCTCTGTCGCCTCAAAGGAACAGCTTTCTCATTATTATTATTATTATTATTATTATTATCTATGTTAATTTCATTCCATTGTAGAAAACATACAATTCCTCCTTCAGACTTTGCCACATTATATGCTGAAAAAAGTGATGGTAAATCTGAAGCTGCTACCGTTTTTCATTCTTTGTCTGTTGTGTGTTTAATCAGCAAAGCCTGATGGTTATGTGATGATTCAATCAAGCATTTTGTAAAAGAAATACTAAACTGGTGGCTTTAAGCGTCCATTGCTTATTAGCAAAATTAGCATTGTATCCCCGGTACAAAACAAAACGACACCAAACACATCCTGGCTGAGCAGCTACATTTGGGAAGAACGGAAAATTAATTCCTTTAATTCTTGATTCGGGTTCATGTGTCAGTAAACAAATGAAATCAGTTTGTGTGTGTGTGTAGATGTTGTGTTTGGCTGTGGGAACTCTTAACAGGATGCTGCTCGTGGGATTGTGGCCTGCTTTGTAAACTTCCTTTACATGTGTTTTTCTTTTCTCTTCTTTTTCTTTTAGGTCCGATCCCTAACAAAATAGCGAGCTGGCTGAGAGAATGCAGGTAAAGATCCCGAACGATTACGCAACGCCATTCGGCTGCATTCAAATGGAAATGTTGTCAGTAGGATTAATGTTTGTGGTGTGACTCGAAAACGTCTCGCTGGCTTAAAACAAAGGATTCTGTAAGGTCTCGGGATGGAAAAACACTCTCTGGATGGTTTTGCGCGATGGCTTCGGATTCGCCGTCTGTTTCAGACGGAGATGTGAATGGCTTTGTGGTTCTTGTGAAGTGTCCAAGTTTAGATTTCCTGTTCACTAAAAGGGAGCTCGCTCTCTTCTGCTGGACTGGTACAAAGTTGTGTGTGTTCTTTACTGTGTGTGTAGAAACAATATGTTTAAAACGGTCATCTTGATGTCGTCTTGGTCGCTCACACACCTTTGCCTGCTCAGTTTTAGTGAAATAATGCCCTCTTGTTACTTTCATGAAGCATTGATAACATGTTTACTGTGTTTTCTGGATATCGAGTCACTCTGGAGCATAAGACAAAAAATATAGGTCAGTTCAGCGTTGGAAAAGTTTTTTTTTCTTCTTTTGCACCTAAATAGTGTTTTTAAACATGTTTTAAAACATATATATTTTTTCTATAGAGCTGGATTTAGCTGTTCACTTCGTTGTATGAAGTAGTTCTAGTAGCAGAAATTTTGATTTAATATGACGTCTGAACGTCCTCTAAAACAGGGTTAGCTTTAGATATGAGCTAACCTGACAGGATTTCTCAGAGGATTGTTTTCATAGATGTTTCAAATGTTCACTGCTAACGTCAGCCAGCCTGACACCATTTCTGACACGATCTTTACTGCATCTTAACGTTACAAATCTCTGCTGCTAATGCTAAGATGCGAAGGCAACATGAGCGAACCAGAAGCTTTTGAACTCTTATCCATAAATGTTTCAAATATTCCCCGATATCCTTAGCCAACTACGTAACCCGAGCGAACCTGGCACCGTTTCTTTAGAGGATTCTTGTGTTTTATGCTCAAATGTTACAAATCTCAACTGCTAATGCTAGCTAACGAGCTTACCCGACGACGCCGCACAGTTTAAATTCAGATTCGTATCAAATCTTTATTGCTAATCCTAAGCAAGTAGCGAGAGATTTTTGCATCTTATTTAAATAAAGGTTGCGAATGTTTATTCCTAGTGTTAAACTACTAGCTAAAAGCAATACAATTCCCATTATAACCGTTAAAACCAGTACAATTTCTATGAAGGTTTCTATTGTTTTGGGGGGTTGTTAATTGAGAGCTTGCTATAAATGCTTTCACACACAACGAGGTTTATTTATTCCTTTGAGCTCTCACTTTTCTCCTCTAGTTGAGGATACAGTTACGTAAAATCTCCCTTCTCCCTCATGTGACCAGGACAAACACACAGTGAGTGGTGAGGGGGTGATGTTTGCGCGTTGGTGCTCGCTCCACACTCGGTCAATAAAACATTCTCGTGCTATCAGGGCTTCTTTCTATTTCAGGAAAGAGAGACAGACAGAGAGAGAGAGAAAGAAAGAGAGAGCAGAGACAGGTGGCTGTCTCACTTCTCTGGGGTTTTATGGATTTCCAGTAGTGCTGAAGTTTGATCGATATGCAAGAATTTGGTCGATGTCCCTAGGTTCAGTAGTAAATTTGTGGACAGAGTGGAGTTTATTCTTAGCCTTTGAGGCTGTTGTGTGTGTGTTTCTCACGCCACTCGGGCATTCAGGTGTCTGGATGAAAGTGGAGTCTGAGAGCGAAAGCAGCGTTTTGTAAGTTTTTTTTTTGTTTGTTTGTTTTTTTTTATTAAACAGTTGAGTGTATATGAATGCATTATGAATTAGTGTGTTGATGTCTTACTTGTGTGTGTGCGTGTGTTTGCATTTGACTTTCATTGCTAGAACTCAAACGTTTCGAAGTTGACCACTTAAAGTTCAAATCTTGCACAGTCTAATTCGTCTGTGTAATGAAATATGATAAAGATCTGTTATTACACTTTGTTGTACATTATGCGCTGAGTGTTTAACAGCTTCAAGGTGGAACAGCTGTTTGTTTTTGAGGTGCGTGTGTGTATAGTATGTTCTGTCTAGAGATAGGTCATGCACTTGATTGATATCGTGTGTTTATATCGTCCTTGTGTTTTATCTTATTGTAATGTTTAATATCTGTAAGAAAAACGAGAACTTAACCACTGAGTCAAATCCCTTGTATGCTTTAGTGTACCTGGCTGGTAGCACATGTTTCTGACGTGTGTTAGCATGTTGTCATGGTCCTGAAGTTTTATAGAGGAAACGTCTGGTGTTTATTATTATTATTATTATTATTATTATTATTATTATTATTATTATTATTATTATTATTATTTTTAACCTTTTATCAACTTTTCTTGAACAAGAATTTTGACGCACAGGAACCCTGTTGAATCCAAACTCGCTTATAAAGGAAGTCTAAGGGCAGTCAATGAATATCTACACAAACCACTGTATACTGATTCGAATCCATTCTTCAGTTTTTAAACTCTAAAATGTGTATAAATCGTCCAGTTACTAGTGTGGTTGTGAACGTACTAGTGGAAGTACATGTGTTTTACTACTTCTGAGTTGGGAAGTTGGATAAAACAGTGTAAGAAGAAATCTCTCATGCCTATTTTATCCCAATATCTTCCTGGATAAAGTAATGGCAAGAATCATTTCAAATTTGCATGATATGGTTAATATCGTCGCAGATTATTTTTTCAGTGTTGGTTAACAGAATTCGACACCTACCTAAAAACCTCTATTACGAGTGACCTTGGAGGGACCAAATGTTCTGTTTATGTAACGCTTCAGAGAGTTCTCCCTCTATCTCTCACTCTCTCCATCTCTCTCCCTCTCCCTCTCTCTCTCGGTGTGTGTATGTATGTATGTATGTGTATATATACACACACACACACACACACACACACACACACATACATATACATACATACATACATATATATATATATATATATATATATATATATATATATATATATATATATATATATATATATATATATATATATATATATATATATATATATATATATATAATTTTATATATATATAAAATTATGTGTGTGTGTGTATATATATAAATACATACAGGGTGTCCTAAAAGTCTCCATATTTAAGGAGCTGTGATTGCCAGGACCACATTGGTTGTGCCTTCATCAGTAGATATATATATATATATATATTTATATAAGTATGAAGACATTTTGCTGTGTGTTAATTTTCCCTATTTATGGAGACTTTTGGGACACCATGTAGGTATTACATATAAAATGGTCTTTTTTTTTTTTTTTTTTTAAATCATATTTTGCATTTCTTTAATTTTTACGATCTTATTTCCCTCTACTTATTTGCTTCGTTCCCTTTTCTTATTTGTTCTTAGTTTTGTCCCCTTTTTGGTGTGAACACACAGAACAAGTAAAGCATGACTTTATGCAAACAAAATGTCAATTCCTTGTCTAAATTTTTCTGAAGCTCACTGAATTTTCATTTTGCGTGTGTTACATTGTTAGATGACGTGTATGTGTGTTTGTGTGCTTTTTAGGACTCCTCTTGGAGCTTCTCTAGATGAGCAGTCCAACAGTCCGACCAAAGGTGTGTAAAAGTGTTTATCTACTGTTGTGGTGGTGTTTTGTTTTGGTTTTTAAAAGAAAAACTGCAACTTTTATATTTCTTTCGGGGTGCTGAGGTTAGGGTTAGGTGTAAGCAAGAATTAGCTACACTAAGGTAGGGTGTGTGTGTGTGTGTGTGTGTGTGTGTGTGTGTGTCAGTCAACATTTTGTGTGCTTGCATGCTCTTCACTAGACTAAAATGATTGCAAGGCAGATAAGTGTTGTGTGTATTATCAGATCACTACCGTTCCTTCTTAGCACTGTATTTTCCAGAATATTCATTCCTCGCATGTATGAGCCCTGCCTGGTTAATCATATCTGCCCTCAATCAACTACAACATCAATTTTTATTTAAGTTGAAATATTAGAGCATATGTTTTTATTGACTTTACTGCTTGTACCTCCTTCACTGGTTTTGTCTAGTTTAGTGTTTGTCCTGTTAGTGTTATTGTTTCTGGGACTGCAGCTTTACTATAATCACTAGTGCCCTGATCTGTTTAGTGCTTTACACAACATAAACCTCCTCCTAGCTTTGCCTTACGTTAAAGAACGGAAGGATGAAAAAATAAAAAAATAAAGGAGGGAAGAATGAGAGGATCATTAGTTTGTAATGATTTAGTGAAATTATATGACATTGCTTATGTGATGACACAATGGAGAGGTTTATCACAGCTAAAATAATTCAGACAGGACACAAGGGCTCGAAGCACAAGGCGGGGGACACCCTGGATGGGGTGCCAACCCATTGCAGGGCTCAATCGCGCACGCACACATATTCATACACTACAGCCAGTTTGGAAATGTCCGTCAGCTTACAGCGCATGTCTTTGGACGTGGAGGAAACCCTGGAAGCATGGGGAGAACATGCAAACTCCAATCGAACCCCCGGCCCTGGAGTTGCGAGGAAGAATGAACAGAATGAGCATATTTCAATAATTACTATAACAAGCCTGCTTTGTTTGCACTGTCGTTATTGCGTTTTTGCACTTTTTTTAGTGGGTGGGTTTTAGGGAAGGTTGACTACTCGGCTGGAATGTGGAGTGACGAGTCTTCTGACTTGTTTAATAACCTGTAGCATTTCACACGAAATGTCAGGGAATTCTGGAACGAGTGCCATGTATCAGATATCGGCAGGCTGAAATTTTTGACGTTGCCTATACTCTTAAAAATAAACGGGTCAGAAAAGGTGATGCCAGAGATCAGTGGTTCTCAGAATTGGATCTGAGCCCATATCCATGATCTTCCTTCTTTATTTATTTATTTATTTATTTATTTATTTATTTTTACATTAATGGAAATCTCAACTTATCACTATTATTATTGCGGTTTAGATTAAATCCGTTCAATTCAAATGACCAATCTAACAGACTGTACCTTTATGTTTACAAACTGTTATTAATCATATAGTTCTATGAATATAAACTTGATTTGTGTCATATTTACACCGCATGTTGACTTGAGCACTGGCTATATAAAATAAAAACCAGAGTATTTTTGCATGGTGTGGTCTTGCTTTCTAGCTATTTTCGAGTATTTTTAGCGTTTAAAATGAGGTCACTGGCCAAGAAGGTTGAGAAACCCGTTTGTTATCAGAACTCAGCAGTAAATAAAATAACTTCTGTTGTAATTGTTGTAAATGATGATATAAATATCACGATAAATTGCGTTAGAATGCAATTTTCAGTCCCTCCAGGATTTTGTGGTCACAGAAAAGGTCAAGCAAACTCTGCAGTGTTTGGAGGAGCTTGCGATTTCTTTCAAAAAGTACTGCAGATTTGGGATAAGATGCGTCATGTGACGTCATGACAACGCACAATCAGACAGCCCTCTTCGATTCATGTACATCGAACATGAGTACAGCTAAAAGGTCTTATTTAACAACAAACATCTCCATGAAAGGCCGTTCAAATCAATTTCGTACAATTGCCAATTCGAGTATTTTTCTGACAAAAGATACAAAAATATCCAAGTTGCATCGCAAATTTCGAACTGCAGCAAAATCAGCATTTTGCGCCTCAACAATCGCAAAAAAATCTCCACGGAATCCTGTATCCTGGACTGACTTCTTTTCTTTTTTTGTCTTGTAATCTCACAAGTAGCGTAAAATATCTTTCTAACTTTTTTCAGATTTAAAAAAAAAAAATAATTACAAACTGTAAACGGTTAAAATTTTGTACTGAATTTCTTTAAATAGTAAACATATAAAGAAATGTAATTGTAAGTAGTTTTTGTTTAATAATTTATTAGAATTGTTAGATTTTTTTTTTTCCTTTTCACGGTCTTTTATATGGATGTAAAATAAGTGTCCTTGAACTTAAACTTAAGTTGATTTAATTATTTATTATTTTATAGTTACTATTGTACTACCTGTGATCACGGATCATAGAAATGCCCATGTATCATATGATATTTTTGTCTAGAAATGATTTCCGTCTTTAAATGAGGAAGAAAATCATAAACTCCCTTGTTCTTTTGTAGCAACACTCTAAGGAACCTTTTCTGAAGTACCTTTTATAGTACTTTTGCTTAAGCACTGGTAATAGAAACAGGTCTGATCGTATAAAATGTAATACCCTTACTAGCAAACACAACTGCAAATGAAATTATACAGTATGTTCTTTCAAAAAAATGCTAAACCAACTCCCTCGATCCTACACCAGGATTCAAAATGAGTGCTGAACATATCAGGGTTGCCCATATAGTATATTAAATATATTCTGATGTATTTACAGTTTCCTGTAGATGGGGGGAAATATATATATATATATAAATAAATAAGTGACGCAGTTACATTTGTGCATCAGCTTAACACTTTACCTAGACATGAAATCCGTGCTAAAATGTTTGGATATGTCGCTTTTTAGGCAGGTAGAGACGTGTGTATGTGTGTGTTCGCTGCAGTTGTGGTAAATAAAGCGTTACAAGGGAAAAAAGGAGTGGCTGAAACAGATAGCAGCACGTTGACCGTGAGATTAAAGAAACAATTTGGTTGAAACACGCTGAACCTGTTCTTTAGAGGGGTTTCTGGTCTGCAGTCAGCAATGGAAGGATCTTTTGGTATAGTAATAATAAAGGCTTAGCATTAATTACTGTGTATTTATCCGTACTCAATGCACAGTATGGCTGTTTAACCTGCTTCCTGTTTACTAATCTCTGACACTGAGGTAAGTAACAGGAAGACTGTGGTACCTGTGAAAGCTGCATTTCAACTCCTTCATTATGTCCTAGAATAAATAAAGGAATTCTTAAGTACAAGTCCAAGAAAATGAAACGAAATTGAATGGATAATTTATGTAGTCATTTTCAGTGCCTATGACAAATATTTCAAAACTAAAACGAGTCTTTATTAGCAGTCAAAAAGCCTACCAAGCGCTGTGTCTGTCTTTCAGTTCGGCACACCCTGCATTTTAATAAATATGCAGTATTATTATTTGTGCTATTTAGATTAAGAACAGAAGTGGATATGGTCTACATTGGAGGTTTTTTTATTTTATTTTTATTTAATTGTTGAATATATCACTATGCTGTGGAAATACTGGAAAACACTGGGGGGCAGGTCTGCTTGTAAAAGTTACAAATTATAGCAATATATATACTATATACAGTCCCCTCCAATAATATTGGCATCCTTGGTAAATATGAGCAAAGAAGGCTGTGAAAAATGGTCTTTATTGTTTAAACTTTTGATCTTTTGTTAAAATAATTCACAAAAATTCTCTCCTGGCTATCAAATAACAATTGCAAACCAAACAGGTGTATCCAAGAAAATTGTTAAATATAGGTGTGCAACAATTATTGGCACCCCTATAAATTCATATGAGGAAAATATATTTTACATATTTTTTCATTGATATTTGAATATATTTTAGTACACCTGGGTGACCTAAGAACAGGAAATTGTTCCATCAGGACTTCTTCCTGTTTCACAGGGTTATGAATACGAGGTAACAAACAGGCCAAATTCCCCAAGTTATCCATAACAATGGGTAAGACCAAGGAATATAGCTGTGATGTGCGGTAAAAGGTTGTTAAGCTTCAGAAAATGGGGCGTGGCTATAAGAAAATTTCCACCATCAGGGCAATAATGAAGAAGTTCCAGTCAACTGGAAATGTTATGAATCAACCTGGAATTGGACGTGTGTCTATATCGTCTCAACGCACTGTGAAGAGGACGGTTCGAGTGGCCAAAAAATCTCCAAGGATCACAGCTGGAGAATTGCAGAAGTTAGTTGTGTCTTGGGGTCAGAAAGTCTCCCAAACTACAATCCGAAGTCACCTACATTTACATTTATTCATTTAGCAGATGCATTTACCCAAAGCGACATACAATTGAGAAGAATACAAGCAAAGCGATATCAAGCAGAGAACAATACAAGTACTGCTACCATACATGATCCATTAATTGAGTTCCAGAAGAAACTACATCTACATCACCACAAGTTATTTGTAAGGGTTTCAAAAAACAAACTCAAGCGTCTTCAGTTACCAGACACTACCTGAACTTCAAATGGGATCGGGTTCTATGGTCAGATGAAACCATATAATATAATCAAATGAAATGTTTTGGACTACTCGCAGTGGGATGGTTGTGCTTTGATGGAGTATGCGAGGGGGTCCAGTCGCGGCTCAGTAGGGCTGAAGAAAAACACAGACTAACTTTACTATCAGTTCGGTGCTATACTTGTTCTTCAGGTACACCAGCACTAAAAAGCAGCCTCACTGAGAAGTCGATGTGACTGGGAGAAGGCTTTTTGTTGCCATGTCGTTCAGTTCTTGGCATTTTCTGTGCACGGATATCCCAAAAAATCTGTGGCTTCTCTGTGGCTACCGTCTTGATATTTCTGTAAAGCTGCTTTGAGACATTGTCTATTGTAAAAAGCGCTATACAAATCAAATTGAATTGAATTGTACTCTGTGTGCGCTCGTGCAAAATAGAAGTTTTCCTGTGAATGAATGTACTAGTCTTACAATATTTTAAAATTAATTTGAATGTCTCTGCATAGCACATGGTCTGCATGAGCGTTACTGAGTGACTGCACAAAACAGCATTTTTTTTTATGTACGTAAACACGGAAGAAATATGGTTTTATTTTGTATCTCAGCAAGGCAGTGTTTAGCTTGGGGTTGCCAGAACCCACATATAATACGCATATATTACAGATATATATATATTGCAAATCGGAAATGTGCCTCTCCGTCAGCATGTTTTTCCTGCCACTATATACTGTAGTATGCACAGCATTTACCATTCCCTCCGCGAAACTCTGAGCAACCTATCTCCGTTTTGTCCTTATCAGATTCATCCAGAGCAATTATTGTAGGTAATGAACAGTGTGTGGGAATGACTGGGTGTGTACGAGCGTGCGTTGACAGAAGGCAGTTCACAGAGTTCAGGTGTTAAAAGGTGAACAATCTTCTCCCTGTTCTGAAGGAGTTTAACAGAGACTGGATTTTATTATAGACTCGGTATCATGATTAAAAACAAAAAAACAAACAAAAAAAACCTAACCATCACAGGTCACCATAGTTGGGTTAAAAATAAATAAAAAATCTCCCACAGCAGCACACCATGTACAGGAAGACTGAAAAATCTGGCCTTTGTTGATATGTCTGTCTATAACACCAAGATAATAGTGCTCGTATACACTACCCTACAACGTGTAATCAATGTAAGATGTATTTAAAGAAATAAATAATAAACTTTTAGTCAAGTCGTATTAGTAGTCCTGGTTTGGCTTGGCCACAATTTCATCCCTTTCTGATTTCTGACCCTTAACGGTTACCGTCCCAAAGAAGAAATTTGCCAACACGAACACTTTTTTAAACTTGTTAAGACAAAAACTGTATGTTTGGTTTTTGTTTAGTTTTGTTCTCCCCCCTCCCCGTTTATAATGACATTTTATGTTGTGGTATGTCCATGATACTTTATAGCAATATCGCTGCTATAAACAGTCCTTAGTTCCCCAGTTCTTCCATGAGTTAAATAATATAATGCATAAATAAATAAACACAGCTTGGCATGTTACTGAATAACCTTTAAAAGCGCAAACTCCTCTGTCCTGAAAACGTCCCCGTATCAGAAAATGTAAAGTTACAACTGTAGAAGTCGTTACTTTAGAAACGATAAAGTATTAGAATGAGCACGTTAATGTAAACGTGTGATTTTTGAATTACAGCTGGAGCGACGGTCAAAGCTGGTGTTTTCGAAAATTCATCAGTGCCTTTTGACCAATCAGATTCATGAATTCAACAGCTTTGAATAATAAAAGTTGTTTGGTGGTGGTGGTGGTGTCGTCATTGTTACAACCACCATATACTTCAGTTTATACTTCAGAAAATAAAACCCACCCCACTGAACGTTGTTGTTTTGACCTTTTGATTTGGCTATATTTGCGAATTCGTGTTAATTCGTTCGCTGATTTTTGTTTGCAAGTGTGATCATCATCAAAATGGGCAATGGCATGCAAGTTGGCTTTTGTAAATTTTGTAAAACTGAGTGAGGTCAGAGTTTAAAAAAAATTAAACTCCCTTAACTTTTAGCTAACACACAGCTCAATGTGTCTGGTTCCTGTTTTTCAAAGGCCAAGTGACAGATTGAAGATAAAAGTGCAGAACCTGTAATCTTTTCTCTCACCAGACTCGTTAATGTGAGATTTTCTAGCATTAAATCAGTAACTCTGGTTGTTTTATTGTTTGTTCATATAATTATGTTAATAGGGTTTTTTGGGGGTTTTTTCCTCCATATAGCTTGCGTTACAGTAACTATCAGGGTTGAGTCACTTTCCACACCACCACTCCTTGTGAACTTTGGAGCCTAGACCCACACAGACACATACACGACCATGTGGTCAATAGGATCGCTCTGTAGATAAGCCAGTAACGGTCCACACTAATAGTATGCGTTTTTATCTTGAGCTGATTCAGCAATGGGAACTGTGTGTGGGTGTGAGGAAATGTGATTTTGAGAAATGGAGGATGAGTTCTTTTGCTTGAAGTCGGTGTTTAGCAATGGCCGAGTGTAAGGGTTTTCTTCTTCTTTTGCTTTGTAGGACCACAGAGGAATGGCTGTAGCTTCGAAGATGACTTGTCCCTGGGTGCTGAAGGTAAGTGTTTTATATGTAAATACTCAACACTTTCTCTTGGGAAAGGTGTTGTAACAGGTCTCTAAAAAGCAACGAGAACTTTTTCATGAAGTTCCGACTGATATGAAAAAAAATAAATAAATAAATAAACCCAGCCAATTTGTTTAATAATCTTGATTTATTTTATTTTTTTAATAATGCAAAGGTAAAATGCATTCATTCACAGTAATAAATTAGTAAATATAAAAACAACTTTATTAAAATTGACTTAAGGAATTATGGAATAGATTCGGTGAAAGTGTTTTAATCAAACTTAAAACATAAAATTGACCAAAAAAGATTCACTAAGCAATTAAGACGTGAATATACAACTCAGCATCACAGGAAGGTGGTTAAATAGAAGCTGAAGCAATAAATAAAATGTATTTTAGTGAAGGAATATTAGGGATTTTTACGGAAAGTATATTCCACAATGGTAGAAACTAAAGGCAGCTTCACCTGTTTTTAGGCGTCCAAGCACCTAGTGTTGAAATCCTGTGGTGGTGTTAGGATTCTTCTACATTTTCTTTAAAACGACTTCTCTTTAAAAAAAAAAAAAAGTCCAATTCATGAAGTTCTTTGATGGGTAGAACTCTGCCCGTTACTCGGTCAAGGACGTTTCATGTTTTGGTCCATAAGCATGTAGCATAAGGTGACTCGACAAAAGTTCTTGAGAACCCTTAAACTTCATGTAAAATAATGTACAAAATCTGTGTTAATAACCTTTTCTCATACTGTATATGCAATTATGACATTTGAAAAGCCAGAACCGTTTATGATTGGTTAAGTGTGGCCACCAAAGGAATTCGAGAGGAGGCAGCTCTTAACACATGCTCAGGTATTTATATATTGTGAGGCTAACTGCAGATTGACATCCGGCTGCTGTTTTAATGCATCTGCAATTTGTTTTATTTATAGGGTTAACTTAATGTGTAAGTGTTCACCAGGGCAAGCTTTGACAAAAAGAAACCCTAACCCTAGGCTGACTAGCCTCATAAGCAATTATTCCGAATGATCGCAACATCATAATTATGGAGGTACTGCTTTTTTATTTGTCCCAGCTTTACCCATTGCACTGTTGCGCTGCCTCTGCACTCAGCTTTTTTTTAATGAAGACTGAAAATGCAGAAATGAAAGTAAATCCTACCCAGTAACAGCTGCAATGGAATCCTTTACAGAAGTGAAACAGTGTGTATGTGAAACAACTCAGTCCAAAACTGGGCAAAGCAGGAACATAACTAGACCAGATGAACTCGTTAGAGGTGTTAATGTCCGTGATGGTAAACTCAGGTTCATAAGGTGCAGACAATCATATCAAAAAGAAAGGAGCCAGGGTCTAGGAGAAAACTGGATTTGAAACCGGTCTGTCCAAGTGGGATAGAGTCATGGTCCCATTGTTTGAAGCAATTATGTGAAGATTTGGGCATGCATTTAATAAAAGTAATGGAGGCAGTAGGTCCGGTGCCAATTTAAAGAAGTGAATATCAAACACTAAGCATCTGTTTATAAATTTGCAATAAGGAAAAGTTTGATTATTTGCAAAGGCGTAAAAAATGAAAGAATGAATCACGAGGAAGGTACCACTTAGGAAGTCTCAAAGCTGAAAAATGAGCCCAGAGGCAAGCATCCACAATCTACCATGCTGCTTATAAGGACAAAGCCCCGCCCTCTTGGCTCTCATGCTACTCTCTGGTTGGTCAGGTGACTTGATGACTTGTAGAAAGGAGAGAACAGATGTAGACGAGGTGATGCAGAACACGAGTGTACGTGTCTAACTGCGAAAGTGGGTGTGGGGAAAACCTTTTGTAAGACTCGTCACTTTGTGTTCCCAGTCCTTATGTGATTTGTAATGTAAATTTGGGCTGTCTGGCTAGCACACTAGCGAGGACATTTAGTAGTTTCTGTAAAGAGTCGCAGGAATGACACGAAAGGAGGATGAAGATGGAATGTTCTGGGAGGAATATCTTTCTGGACTGTGTAGGACACTGTTTAATAACACCGGATTGGTGTATTTTAGTGTATCAGTGTAGTATTAGTGTTACTGCAGGTGGCTATTATGTGGTTTAATAGTGTTGACTGAATATTACACTTTCTCTTTCTGTCTGTTTTTGTCCAGCCCATCTACTCCAGAGCAGCAGTGCCAAACCTGACCCCAGGTAAGAAAACCCTCATGAAAGATTACCATGTATCTACGCCATCCTCCCCCCCTTTTAAGTCACCTGATCATCTAACCCAGTGTTCATGTTAGCAGGTCCTTTCCGTTTACTAGACTGTACGAGTTTCAGCTCAATTTTGCCGGCGAAGAATAAAACCGGCACACATCATAAAAGCTTTGTTTGGTCCTGAGTTGAGATCTAGTGGTCTTAAAATGTCTTGTATGACTTGTTTAACCCTGGCACATTTAGTGCCATTGTGACCAAAAACAGTGGACTTTGCATAGTATTGCATAGTAACATTCTCTAATCACAGGTCTATCATCAGAGGATCTTAGCTGGAAAATACAATATCGCCAGAGTCCGTCATCCAAGTTTTATTGGGATCATCTTGTACAGTATGACGAGTGTTTTAAAAGACCGTTACGATTAAGTTCGTGACAAATAAATCACAATTCGGCCTTCGATTTCTCCATTTTGTGTAAATGGTGAATGTGCACTTATATAGCGCTTTTATCCAAAGCGCTTTACACTGTGTCTCATTCACCCATTCACACACACACACACACACACCAATGGTAGCAGAGCTGCCATGCAAGGTGCTAGCTTGCCATCGGGAGCAACTTGGGGTTCAGTGTCTTGCCCAAGGACACTTCGGCATGTGGAGTCACCCGGGCCGAGAATCGAACCGCCAACCCTACGATTAGTGGACAACCCGCTCTACCACCTGCACCACAGCCGCCCCCATAAATTAGTTAAAGCAAGTCTAAATGATTGACTACAATCCTTGGTCGTAAGGAGTGGGTTTTTTTTTTTTTAACATCCTACAACTTCTCTATTCTCACTATTTCCTGTCTGCGTTTAGTTTCCATTTAATAATTTAAGACGTGCACAAGTGGAACTCGATACCCATCATCTCGGGTTTATTCCAACTTTAAAATAAATTTCAACAAAAGTAACACAGTGGTGTGTAAATATATATTTATGACTTCATTGTGGTTACTACAGCTACTTGTCGGTAATTAATACAGCCTTTTCTTTTTTCTTTTTTTTTTTCTTTTTTTTGGTGGGGGGGTGTTCTCTCCTGTAATCTTTAGTCAAAATGCAGTAGAATTTTGGCCATCTGTGAACATCTTGCTTTTTAAGTACGTCATGTTTCAAACCACCCACCTCCCCCACCCCCATATCCAAATATTATCAAGAGGAAACGCACAGCCTTGTTCATTTGGAAATATGTCACATTATGAAAGAATGTGCATTATCACTTCATGTCATGGTTTCTTAAAAAAAAAAAAGAACATAGAGAGGCCACACCCACTAGTGACATCAATAGTGGTCAGTCACTACCAAGTAACAAACCACACTTCAGCGAATTGTCACTGCACAGGAGTGTTTGTCTGTTCACACTTTAATGTCTCTCTCTCTCTCTCTCTCTCTCTCTCTCTCTCTCTCAGTAGTTATGACATGCAAGCAGTGGAGAAGAGGAGTCAGTTCAGACAGAAGGGTCGGAGTATGAACTCTACCGGTTCGGGAAAGAGCAGCGGCACAGTGTCCAGGTATTGACATACGACTAAACACTCCACAGTGTACTGCACTTATTCGAGCTCTTATTGTGTACTTGCCACTTGGAATTTTTTTTTTTTTTTTTTCATTGTTTTTAGTCTGTGGAGTGGAATGTCACACTATACTTTGTTATTAGTGCTAAGAAAATAGATATGCATGCAATCAAATGTGAATGTTAAAATGGTTGTGGACCGAGAGCTCATATTGGCTCGGGGCAAACTCGATATCTAATGGTAGCATTTTTTTTTTGTTTCCTTTTTGACTCATTTTTCCACTGAATTTTAGTCATTCATCAGTCCCTGGAGACTAACTAGTTTTTCGTTATTGCACAGTGCTGATTCATTCTTCTTCTAATACATCAATGAGCAGCCAGTTGCTTTCTAACTGCTGATCATAAGACATCTAAGCACACCTCTCGGAGACTGTAACTGCCCTAATATGTATACCTGTGCTCACAGCTGCCCACAATTAGATCTTTCACCCACAGGGGTATATATTCTCTGCCAAAGCCCCCTATGGCTATGGCCTACTCTGGATTTGAACTCACAGCAATAGGGCGATTGATTTAGAAGCAAAATTGTGATCATTAAAAGCTCTTAACCTTATAACATTGTAACCTCTTATGTCTACCAGTGTCTCAGAGCTTTTGGACCTGTATGAAGAGGACCCAGAGGAAATCCTTTACAACCTGGGCTTCGGCCGCGAAGAGCCAGACATTGCCTCCAAAATCCCCTCACGGTTCTTCAATACATCGTCCGGTGCCAAGGGCATCGATATCAAGGTTTATCTGGGAGCACAGATGCAGCGCATGGAGCTGGAAAATCCCAACTACGCCCTCACGAGTAAGAGACTTGTTTGTTCTAGGCTATGTTCCTGGATGGTGAGAGGGAAAGAGAGCTTCCTGTTTAATATGCTAGGTCCTATGGTTCACCTCACTTTCTACACCAGTTCTTCATCTGGTAGGAGGTTTTTTTGTTTTGTTTTGTTTTAACTAAACAAAAGGAAGATTTCTTCTCTGATATTTGGGTTTAACAAGCAGCAATATGCTGGTAAACATTGAGGAAATATCCCATCCCTTAATTGGCTGTATCACTCTTCTCCACTAATAGCTGGTGTGTGGTGGGCATTCTGGCGCACTATGGCTGCCGTCGCATCATCCAGGTGGATGCTACACACTGGTGGTGGTTGCGGAGATTCTCCAACTCCTAGTCCCCCAATTACTATGTAAAGCACCATGATTGTCTCGAAAATTGCTATGTAACTATAACAAAATGTAGCTGTAAATACTTTCTCACACACAGCAGATTATAGCCTGATCATGTGATTCTGGCACAATGGGTTAATCAAGAAGTTTCATGCCATTTATTTCATGACCTTACAGTATCATTGTCGTCCATTTCTTAGTAATAGGAAAAGAACGTGTCAGAGCTGGGTGATGGGTGCACATTAGTGTATTTTTATTTCCTTCTTTTGAAAAGCCGTTACTAGAGTAAACGCTCTTTCTCCCCTATGCGCTCTCTATTGAATTAACTTTAAGGTATAGCAAGCACAGTGTTAATGTGTGCAAACAGGTCAAGGTCATATATACCATACATATCTACATGATCATAACAGTAATATAGCAGATAAACATAAGAGGCATCTATAGAGATCATGGATATCTTACCATATAGGTCACTCTCTAGGTGTACAGTTATGAACTGTACCCCATCTATTGCTATGTACAATGTATCTGCAGCTTTCCAAATGATGCAGCTGTGTTAGAGTTCACCGTGTCATTGGTAAGTCACAGGTTTGAAGCTGGACCATGCCATAGTCCTGCATGGCAAGAGTCAAAGAAAGTTTAATTGGCCAAGTTCCTTTATTGGGAGGGATGGTCTTAGTTTCCTCTCCTGTCATGTAATGCTAGCGAAGTATAGCATCTAAACAGAATAGTTGACCTCTAAATGTGGTCAGCCGCTCTCTGATGTTGCCCGAGTGGCAGGTCCAAAAAAGATTCAATGGCTTCTCTTGATTTGAATGAAGTACAACATATGGCCAAAAGTATGTGGACCCCTGACCCTGGGCCCCATATGTGGTTCTTCCCCACGTGTCTTTGTATGCTGTAGCATTAAGAATATCCCTTTGGAGGCCTAAACCTGTTTCCAGCATGACATGAGGGAGGCATGCATAATGGGGTGGGAATTGGCAAGAGTAAATTAAAGGGAAAAAAATGGGTAAAACATCAATCACAATGGTACCGCCAGCTAAAGGTAATCTTAGAAGTGTGGTCTGGCCAACTTGTTACGAGCATCAATCATTTGATTAGTTTGTGGGTTTGTCAAGACTCCAACTGTACATTGGCTTAAGTTCTTGCAGGGTGCTCAAAGATCCTTTGCTAGTTTCTTTGGCAGATGTGATCACAGCTCTTGGACAAGAGAGTTGAGGCTTCTTCCACAGGCAGGGATACTAATGTCAAAGATTTGATGTTGCTCTTAAGGAGCCTAAGGAATTAGGGCTGCACGATTATGGAAAAAATGATAATCAGGATTATTTTGATGAATATTGAGATCTCAATTATTTATCACGGTTATTCATTGATTTTAGGGACATCATATTTTTATTGCACTTTCACATTTAAATAAACGGACTACTGCTTTCACCTCCACGTTGTGCTGCATTCCTGCTAATGTACAAGTCTTTGCATCAAATTAGACTGGTCCTTAAAGTGCATCATCTGGTAGAAGCAAAATATAAATAAAATTGTACCCAAAATATAGGATAAGTAAAAATAAAAATGCCATCAACCAAATTAAAATATGCATCAAATATAACACTATGTAACCAAATGAAAACAATTCAGGCGAATGCAGAAAAGGCAATAACAGTGTTTACAGGAGGAGAGACGCAGCCAAATCGCCCAATAGAGTGGTGCAGGGATGACGTCAGTTTGTACCGAAACCTGGAAGTTAGCATCACACTGGTTCCTCGACAAAAACCTAATAGGATTTTTTTCAAAAGTCACATAGACTTTTGGATTATTGCAAAAAAATAAGCTCTGTGATCAACAAAAATGTACAAGACTAGCATGTTCTGTCCATCAAGATCATTTTCACAAATGAACACAACGTTTATGAAGTTTTAAGTCTAAATACAATATAATAATCGCCGGAAATAAAAAAAACTAACCGTACGCTATAAACGAAGTACACCACGGTCGCTCGGCTTCAACGTCACCATCACCAAGCTTCCGACAAACTGTTTCCAAACTTGATTTAAAAACATTTTCCGTAATATAGATTGGATGAATCTTTATTCAAGTTTTTTTTTTTTTTTTTGGGGGGGGGGGGTGGTATTGTGCACAGTGCACCTGAACCAAAAAATGTACCTGTCAGGCGTGATGTTTAATGTCCCCGATAACAATCTGTAGCCCCATTTAGCAACTGTTTAATGTCATGATTTCCCCTCGCGCAAGCGCTAGAGCTTCTGGCAGCGTGAGCGCTAAAATGCTAACTTGTTTCCGGGTTTTGGCTTTACAAAATGACGTCATCCCTGCACTGCTCTTTGGTGACTGGCTGTAAGTTTAGGAAGCGCTTGATTAGATCTGCAGCGGAGTTTTCTACGAGTGGAGGACGAACTTTAAATGTCAATATCGCAGTCGATCATATTCATGTAATCATGGGCAGACAAAATCGTAAACGAGATTGATCTTCGATTGATTGTGCAGTCTATAAGGAATTACTTTTAACGTCAAGGTTGTAATCTGAAATTTTGCCAATATCTCTAGCCATAATTGATTGATCCAGGTCTCTTTGTCTGTCCAATAATGGTAGAAAGTAATGCCTTATTCATGTGAACAGCAATGATAAATGCTTGTTCAGATGAATGTTTTATGTGTTATTTGTAAGTTGGTTTAAGAGCATTGCTGTTGAATACATTGGAAGCATGAAAAACCCAGTGTTGCAAAGCCAACTCTAATGACTGAAAACAGCCCACGGTGGCGTCTTTTAGGAGAGAGAGTGTTGAAAAAGTTGCTAGCCGATATATCAGCAATTTATAAGTCATTTCTGAGAGCTGTTCAGGTTGCTTCTTTGCCCATTTGCCACCACAGTGCAAGCCTGCTTGCTGGCTCGCATTTGCATACCTCTGGCTTGGAGCATTAGAAAGCAAGCAGATGGGATCAGGAAGGATCTAGACCAGAGCGAGACTTTTCATTTGTCATCATTACGGAGGTTTGGAAAAGATATGCTGTTGTCGGAGTTTGAGTTTAAACCGCATGTGTTTATTGAAGGCGCTACATCTCGCTGCAAAAGGCGAAGAAATAAATGGTTTAAGACTCGGTCGAACACCGTGTTCGGCTTGCACTGAAGCTGCTGCAATGTTAAAAACTGTCCTGCAATTCTGTTGACATTACACGAGAAAATACAAAGCTTCTGCAGAAATGAGCTGCAGTTTTCAGACAATGTCTTGTTGTCTTTTCTTACATAACATCTGTCTCTCCGTCTCAGAATGCACAGGGGGTGGAGAAGGATTGATTGCGAGTGTCATTTATGCTGATCAGGAAGCCAGGAAGTTCTCTCAGTTCTTC
Organism: Ameiurus melas; assembly: GCA_012411365.1. Taxonomy (NCBI): domain Eukaryota; kingdom Metazoa; phylum Chordata; class Actinopteri; order Siluriformes; family Ictaluridae; genus Ameiurus; species Ameiurus melas. Next base: position 5,406,005 of record CM022758.1, read on the forward strand.
ACTGTTTGCTCTTGGCTGGTTTTCCTTCGAACCGTGCCTGAACGCTTAGTCACAGAGTCTTTACACAGGAAAATGGCTGTTCAGGCTGAGATAGCTGCTTGCTTGTTCGTTTACTGACAGCTCGGGTCATTTATTTGGTATCTCACGGAAACATGTACACGTCAAATAAAATGTGTGTTTAGGAAATTTTAGCTTAAAAGTTTGGTTGATCGAACGTGTGCAAGTCCAGCAATGATCGTGATCCCACACGGGCGCATTTATTGCTGATTTGCAAACATGATTAATTCAAATGATGTTGGAAATGCTCAAAGCTTAATGCTTGCTTCCTTCTTCCTAGGTCGTTTTCGCCAAACTGAGGTTTTGGCCACTGTGGCCAACGTCTTCTCGGAGATCTACTCCCAGGTCTCGGGTCGTCCACTTCAAAAGATCTGCCACAAGGAGCCGGAGCATAAAGATCCTCCCCCACTACGGAGTAATAGCTCCACCCTTAATGCGGTCAAGATCCTGAAGAGGAATATCACCCGGCCAAACCTCATGGCCTTGGCGGATATAATGTCAGCACAGCCCGCAAAAACTACCAACTCTGACCCCGAGGGAGCAAAGAACGGTGTTTGTGAGCCTCAGTCAGATGCTGAGCTCAAGCAGAAGATGTTCAGGAGGAAAGACTCTGCTCTGGCGACAGTAACTGAGGAGTCTAATCAGTCCGGCGTTGAGGTTTGTGACTCGGGGGCAGAAAACTCCAAATTTGTAAATGGAGAACGATTGTCTCCAAGTGTTACTGAAAAACCCGAGGATGTTTCAGACGCACCTATCTTGGGGAAGGAGCAGATCAATGGACAAATTGTTGAATCTGAATCGAGTCTGATGCCAGAAAAGCAGAGGACGGTCTCCTCCTCTTCCGCCCCAGATAAAGAGCCCTGCTCCTTCTGCCCACCTGCTTGCAGCCTCACATGCGCAACCGCCGCGAGCAACACTATTCGAGATGGAAGAGGTAATCTTTCCTTGAGACTGTTCGTATAAAAACTCTCTCTCGCTTTTTTTTTTTTTGTTGTTTTATATTTTTTTTTTAATTTCTTTTTGTAAAGCTACAGAGAATGAGTGTGCAGGAACCACACTACTTCAAAGGTGGTTGTTGTTGGCTCAGTCGCACACAATTATTGGTAATTCTCTTATGTCCTTTTGTGCTTAATTATGCATGCATGTGTTGGCCTTAGCAGTGTATATTTTGGTGACAAAGTTTTTTACTTCAGTTACAGAGTAATGAGGATGAGGCGGTTTCTGGAACTCACTGTTACTCCAGAGAGGGCAGTGGTGAGTCTTGCTGTGCATATTTCCAACCTCTTAAGGTTTATCTTTGTTGTGTTAGAAGGTTCTGCTCTCACATTGTATGTATGTATGTATGTATGTATTTATTTATATATATATATATATATATATGTGTGTGTGTGTGTGTGTGTGTGTGTGTGTGTGTGTGTGTGTGTGTGTGTGTGTATATTTATAATAATTCTCATAATCCTTAATGCAAATTACTTGTATACAGTTCTTATGTTATTACTATATGGAGGTTGATTCGGATTTGACAGATTATTATGGTTTGTAACTGCAGTTATTTATTTTTTATGTTGTTTTTACCCCCTGCCTTCTCCTTAGCTCTGCCCCTTTTATTGCTTTGCAATAGTGAGATGTTTGTCAAAATTCTTCAGTTTAGATCATACGCTTTGGCAGTGTATCCAGTGGTTCATAAGTGTAACATGAATATAGTAAAGATCCTATAATGAGGGTTGCATTACAAAAAAATAAAATAAAAAATGTTACATTTGCAGGTTAACAAAACACACTGATTAAATTAGAATGCAGTCATTGTAATTGCGTAGGATTACCCAGTAGGAGATTCTTTGTGGCCTTTTGAGTGAAGATTTGGGTTCCCCCTCCAGTTTACTGCAAGGAATCCTAAAAAAATGTACTTTAGGAAAAGACTACTGAAGAAGCAGAATGTGGACCACATGGCTTCAGTAACCATTGCTATGGAGCTTAAAGTTTTAATTCAGTCATCTGTACAACAAATATTATGCAGCTGAAGCACAAGTTTTACATTAGCCTTTGGATTACAAAACACTTTTGTAAAGATTTCTTAAAAATACAGAAATGAGTGGGATTGCTTCATAAAGACAGACCTATTTTTCACAGAGAGATCATTATACTAATCCCCACATAGTTTAGTACCCATCCCTAAAAGCAAACTGAGTTGGGAATGTACTGAAGCAGTGGATCCTGACTGTCCTCTTGTGGTAGATCTCCGTTAAGACTTGCTGGTTTTTTCCTGCTGTAAATTTTGGCACCAGAAAATTGGAACAGTACTTTTCCTGTCAGCTGCTTCTCTGAAAAGTCTTTAGCTTTGTGCCGCTATCATAGTGCATTAACAAAATGAAAAGAACATCATCGTTATATTGAATTACAACTGAAGTTCATCATGGTGCAGATTTTCCATCTTGTCATCTTTGACAATATTCAGGACCCCTTGATCAGTGAACCTTTTCAGTGACTTAATTGCAGCCAAACTGTATTAAGAAATCTCACATCAGTGTTAAACCAAGGACATGTTTCCAAAACCGCATTGGCTTCCATTTGGGCTTTTACATGTAATGCATGTACTACAAATTGGTTGCCAAACTCGACTCTGATATTCTCTCATTATCTTATAATCCACTTGCCCGTTTTGTTTCCAGAGCCTCTACTGAGGACAGCTAGTCAACAGTCAGACAGCAGCGGCTTTGCAGATGACCCCTCAACAGAAGGCTCAGCTAATTTTCTGAAGGTGTGTGTTCATCAGGCAGTTTAGAGTGCTTTGTCGGTCATAGTCCAGAGTTTTCCAACCTCAGTACTGCAAATTGTATTCTAGACCTGTTCACTGCACCTTACAGATCTATTTTTCTGTTGATGATTGAAATCAAAAGTCACAGAAGATATGATGTACACTACAGTTAATTTAACATTTTCTTGGTCAAAATCGTCATGTAAATGTTACTGAAACAAACAAGTAAAAAAAAAATGAAAATATATATATACACACACACACACACACACACACACACACACACAGAGTGAGGGGAAAGAAGTATTTGATCCCCTGCTGATTTTGTACGTTTGCCCACTGACAAAGAAATGATCAGTCTGTAATTTTAATGGTAGATTTATTTGAACAGTGAGAGACAGAATAACAACAAGAAAATCCAGAAAAATGCATGTCAAAAATGTTATAAATTGATTTGCATTTTAATGAGGGAAATAAGTATTTGACCCCCTCTCATTCAGAAAGATTTCTGGCTCCCATTTGTCTTTTATACAGGTAATGAGCTGAGATTAGGAGCACACTCTTAAAGGGAGTTCTCCTAATCTCAGCTTGTTACCTGTATAAAAGACACCTGTCCACAGAAGCAATCAATCAATCAGATTCCAAACTCTCCGCCATGGCCAAGAACAAAGAGCTCTCCAAGGATGTCAGGGACAAGATTGTAGACCTACACAAGTCTGGAATGGGCTACAAGACTATTGCCAAGCAGCTTGGTGAGAAGGTGACAACAGTTGGTGCGATTAATTGTGTGTGTAGGTAGGTAGGTAGATAGATAGATAGATAGATTAGTCCAAAAAGTTTACAAAATGGCATATATTATTATTCTGTTAACATGGTTGATATAAACCATCTTATTGTCTTAATTTTGTTTGTCGCAAGGATTTTAGACTGATGGCTACTCTGTTGGATAGCTGAGCACTTCATTTATGCTTGACAGATCACACTTTGTGTAGGTGTATTTATCGTAACGCATCATAAACACTGTACATTGAGATTACTAAAACATTAACCTTCTACATCAGGTCCAGGAGAGCTTGGACAGCTGTGACAGCGAAATGACTGTGACCTCTCCCGCAGTTGGACCTGGAACACCTGTGTCTCTGGAAAACCCAGGATTTGAAAGATTGTTAGTGGATGAGGAGCTACTTGTACAGACCAGTATGGGGCTCTTTGGCCCGATCAGAGCTGAGGAAGTCCCTGTACATGTGAGCCAACAGTTGCCAAAACATTGTGTCATGGATAAGACAAGGCCAGAGATTCTGGAGAATGCTGGGTCTGAGATGGACATTCATGATGGACTTACTAGTTCTGTAATTGAGACAAGCTCTAGCACAGATTCACTCTCCACTGTAGAGTCAGCATATCTAGAGTCTTCTACAGATCTGGCTACAGCACCAACCCTACCTAATGCAAGTACAGAGACAACTGTTGTGGGAGAACATATCATGGAGGCTGATGGCTCAACAGAGACAAATTCATCATCAACTTCAATCTCATCCACTCCATTAGAACCAGCGTTAGAAAATGTACCAACCCCAAGTCGAAGTTCAGATCCTGTTCCTGAGTCCAGTGTTCATGAAAAGGAGAACCATAGCACCTTAGGCAGGGTTCGTGGTGCCCTGGTTCAGGCCCAGCAGAGGACAACCTCATGTGAGGATCAGAGAGGACGGGTTTGGATTCGGTCACGCGACCTACTGAGGAAGCTAGATGAGCAGGTGAGGAACCCTCTTCAAAGGTCCAGTTCCCTCCCATCCTCGCTGCTGAGTCCAACCCGGGTGGTGTCATCTGTGCGCATCCAACTAGGTCAGGGCTCAGTCCAACGGTGTACTCCACCATCCTACAGCTATCGCTATGAGGGGGAACCAGAAGAGGTCACATCCATTGAAGAGGAAGATGACAATAAATCTCAGTCCAGATACCAGTCCAATCTTGCTGATGGAGAGTCAATCAGCTTAAATCCAGAGACAGAGCTAGACAGCACAGGAGTGCCTCCATACCCTATGAATGTACCTCAGCATTTGACTCGATCCACTAGCTCACTCTGCAGCATCGATGCTGATTGGCCCTTGCGGCGTATGGCGGAAGCTCCTGTTTGGAGCACAAACAGTGTCCCTGATCTGACCCAGTACACAGGAATACCACATCCTGCGATTCCACGTCACATCCAGCAAGAACTTCCCCAATTCCGAGGATCAGTTGGCTCCCCTTACCAGAAACCTGTTAACCCCCCTAGTTGCAGTTATAGCCCTATCAACAGCCCCTGCCCTTACACACAGAGTGGCTTGCATTCCCCGTATCCTCAGCCACAGAACTCACCATTTCATCACCCTGTATACACCCCACATCATGATTCACCTGTCCCCCATCAGAATATGACTTATATCCACCCACAAAGTGTGCCTTACAGTCCTTTAACACCCTTCCAGTTTTCTCCTTTAACTAATCCGTACGGTTCCTCACTCAACCTCCACCTGCAGGCAAGTTCCTACAACCCTCAAGTGCCTCTTACCCACTCCTGCAGTGCCCCCTGTAGCTTGGCTTACGGTAACACGCCTCATCACCCCACTATGCCCTATGGACATCAGTGTAATTCCCCATTCCATACTCCACCTGCCCCATTCTCCCCACCATCTGCATCATTCCCATCAGACATCTCAACTCCTCCCCCGTCTATGGGCAGTACGGAAATGCAGCTGCGTCGAGTCCTGCATGAAATTAGAGGCACCGTCCAGAGTTTTGGCCAGGTGAGAATTTTTACAGATAAGGAAGAGGCTAATTAGACAAGACAAGTGCTCCATGAAACTAAAGTGGAACCATTTAGAAAAATTGTATTTTGTTTACCTAACTAATCCAACCTTCATGTAATGTTGGCAGCATTTGATTTTGTGATGAACTCTTTTCCCCAAGGTATATTCTGAACCTAACCTGCAGCTAATAACCTCATGTATATCACCTCTGCAGCTTGTTACATGGCGCACTATTGACTTTAGATTAGCAGACCTTGATTAGCTGTGTTATTTCTCCAGAAGGCCCAAGTAAGGAAGTTTCTGGTTTCCTGGTCGTCTCTCCCTAAAAGCAAACAAGGCTGACTCAGCATATCTTTGTGTATGTTCAGACCTGTTTCATGTGTGCGTGACATCTAGCTCATATCATTTCCCTCTTTTTTTTTCTTTTTTTTTTAATGATTGTTTGTTAGAACGCTTCTGAGCAACGCAGTGGCACACCCTCAGGGGTACACAGTCCACACCAAGCTGTCCAACCACTCTATGAGGTACTGATGATCTTTAATTACTTTCGTTTCATTCTTGTTTGGTTTGTGTAGGTGAACCGGTCTCTAGTAGTTTTCTAATTGTGTTGCTATTGTAAGTTTAATGGAATCTGCCATATGATCTCAGACATAACGTATCGCACATTTTGTGCTACTAAAATCCGTGTGCTGTTAATTACGTTTTAAAAGCTTGTATTGTTACAGTGGTCACTATCTCTGTCGTATTATGCCTCCTACTTCCTCCTCTGCAGGTGCCGTCTTGCACAGGGCAGGGTGATATATCGATGATCTGGCTATATCAGTATCACAATAAATAGTTATAATACACCTTTCTGTGTTATTTTGATAACTTTTTAGAATTAGGAATGTTTTTTGTTTTTTTGGTTTTTTTGGTTTTTTTGGAACTTTGGAAGCAGATTTGAAAACTTTCTTTCTACATTTGTGAAAAAGTACTTTATTTTTCACATATTTAATGCCATGCTACTGTTTTGCTGGCAGTTTAATAGCAGACTCTTTCAGAATAGAACTTATTTATAATTCTATTATTCCATACTATTCTGTTCAGTTTTACTTTATCCTCTTCGATTCTGTTTTTCGTTCAGTTCTATTGTACGTTTATTTGTAATTAATTTGCGGCATTTGAAGAACATCATTTATTTATCTGATTACGGAGTCATATTGGTTTTAAAGTTCTTCTTACATAAAAAATGTTTTAAATTAGAAACATACTGGAAAGCAACATTACAAATGAAAGGCCTTGTTATGCTTTATATGGCATTCATTTGCTTTGATGGCATTTTAAAGCACATGCATGTTTTTACCCCTTATTTAGTTACATCTGTGTTGAGTTTATTTGATATGGCTGGATAGGCAGCAGCGTGTGGTAGAATTAGGCTTATGTACAGTAAGTAACCTGCTGTTTATTTAGCATGCGTGTTGATACACATGGAAAAATGTCACTTCTACCAACTAGTGTCGCTGGATAAAACCTGTCCACCATTGACACAAAGGCCCCTCCTCTATAGGTCAGAATTATGACCGTTTGAAGCATGAGTTTATATTGTATATTAAAAAGTTTTAAAAGACATTGCCTTTACCTCTATTACACATGCAGACCCTCTGTTTTTGTTGTTTACTTTTCTTGAAAGTGGACATATTTCTCAGCAGTGTAGTTTGACATTTGTGTATAATCTCTCTCATTGTGTTTGTCCCCACTTGCTTGCTGTAGGAGCTGCAGAGGCGGCGGAGGAACCTGAATGTTTTCCGTACACAGATGATGGACCTTGAGCTGACGCTGATGAGGCAGCAGTCTACGGTTTATCAGCTCCTCAGTCCTGATGAAAGGTGAGGAAATGCCACAGCGACGAGTACGTTATACCGCATGCTGATTCAGGTCTATGGAAGCATCGGGCGTCAGACATGTCTCGTCTGATCCGAATACGTTTGGGAAGAGTGAGCAATGTGTCACGTTGTCATTTCCTAGTTCTATTAGGAGTTCAGAAGCTTTAGCGGATATTACAGGTCCTTACATCGGTTGCTCAGTGTATCTTATTTATCAGAAGGAATCTGATATCTGAAACGGTACTAATTCTAGCACAGTACAAAATTTTTTAGAAATGTAAGCAGAGCTGAAGGTTATACGAGTTTTCATTTTCTAAATAATCAAGCAATGTGAAGAGAAAAAATTAAATAATATTAATATGGGATATATGAATTCATACATGATTTTTTATTATTATTATTATTATTATTATGACTGTATTGTATTTGTTGTGTGTGTTAGGCAAGAGGCAGAGCAACTGCAGAGGCTTCGTGTCGCTGTTCGTCAGGAGCTGCAGGAGTTGGAGCTGCAGCTGGAGGATCGACTCCTCAATCTGGATGGTCAGTTTCACTCGGCTTGCAGCAGCCGCATCTACCACCATCCACTGGTCAGTATGCGCAACTTCATCCACTAATCAATGTAAGGCTAGCACAGAGACGAGACGCACGGACCCACACCCATAACAAAAACCACCTTCATCTTCAATGATAACACGATTATTCCGCTAATTCTCAAACTACATAGTTGTATTGAAATTTCTTATTTTATTATTATTATTTTTTTAAATCACCAGAGAACATTCTGTTTCAGACTTGAATCAAAGTCTTCTTGACGTTGACACTAGCTGCATTTACGTGAACAACAATAATTCACTCGTAACCCGATTAAGACCATACTTTCAATAAGAAACCACCATGTAAACAGCAATTTTTAATTACCTTAATCTAATTAAGGTCAAATTAAGCTCTAATCGTATTAAGACAGGTGGAGTACTCCCTGTTTTAGTTGCATTATGGACGTGTATTACAGACATGTAATATGAACGTTGTGTGAGTGTTTTCACCGCATTTTGCGACAGGACACGATCACACACGGCCGTTTTATGGCGAACAAGAGAGTTCGGCCGCGTGCCAAACCGCTACTTACCTACTATAGGCCTGTAGTGGGGAAAAATACATGCACCTCGGCTACTATATAGACGGTAAGTACACTGCTTAAAGCCGTGGGCTGCGTCTCAAACCGTTGTCTATTGGGCACGTACAGCATGACAAATAATTAACTGCACTGAAAGCGTTCGTAAAAAATTTTTTTTATAAAAACACCCAAAACTGTATACGGTACCATAATGAAGACGAACTGTATGTTGATGCGTGAAATTCTGGAGGGACAGCCAGAAGAAAAAATAAAAAAATAAAAAATCTGATCCTTGACCTGGAGTACAGATATGTGGAAATGAAAATGTCCTTAGCGGGTTAATTTTTCCAATATGTAAGGTTTGTGTTTTTGTGTTCAGAATTTGTCCAGGGGTCAGAGCATGGACAGTTTATCCAGCTCCTCTGCACTCAGAGCTACAGAGCCAGTGAGTATGCGCGCACACACACAGACACACACAAACACACACACACACACAGAGAGTGGTCTTTGTGAGGACCTTCCACTGCCTTTTCAAATTAAAGCTTTATTTTAGTAAAAATGTGAGATGTTTTGTGAAGGCACCATCCCTGTTATTCGTTTATGTCTCAGAAAACACACTGGCACATTATTTTTAATCATAAAAGATACTAAATATGACATAATACATAAACTAAAGCTTTCAGATGGAACATAGGCAAGAGTAAGAGCATTACAGTATTCCATTATTTCCATTACAGGTAACTGATCTCTTGCGGGAGCAGATGTATCTCCAGTCAGAGCTGAGCTATGATGGCTCTGGTGCAGTCGACACACTGTCCTCAGCTCGCTCGTCGAGGTCGGTGAGTCCGGTGCGATCCCGTGACCCCAATGACCTCTCCTCGTCTCTAAGTAGGAGAAGTGGAGGAGTATATCGTTCAACGGTCAGCCTAACACCCTCCGTCCCTCTGAGATCAGGAGCAGAGAGCCAGGAGCGAACAACACGGAACACGAGTTCTAGTCTTCCTGAGGTCAGGGGTCAAGTGCTCATTTATACTGATTTTATTTTATAGCAGCTAGTGCAGCTTAAGGGATGTACACAGGATTCATACATAAAAGGTACCATATGGGGATGTAAATAGGGGTCACAAAGGCAAAAGTTTACAAGGGCAAGGGTTCATGAGGACAAGTGTTCCCGAGGATGTTGGGTCACTGGAATGACGAGGTTATGAAGCCGAGGTTAAAAAGATGAGTGGTTACTAGAATGAGAATTCATTTGGGCGGCAGGTTTCAAGCATGACTGGGCACTAGGGTGAGCTTTCAATAGGTTGAGGAATCACAGAGGATGGGTAGCAAGGACAAGGGGTCACGAGGATGATGGGTAACTTTGACAAGGGGTCACGAGGATGAGACGCTACTTGGACAAGGGGTCACGAGGATGAGACGCTACTTGGACAAGGGGTCACTAGGATGAGACGCTACTTGGACATGGGGTCACTAGGATGAGACGCTACTTGGACAAGGGGTCACTAGGATGAGACGCTACTTGGACAAGGGGTCACGAGGATGAGACTCTACTTGGACAAGGGGTCACTAGGATGAGACGCTACTTGGACAAGGGGTCAGTAGGATGAGACGCTACTTGGACAAGGGGTCACTAGGATGAGACGCTACTTGGACAAGGGGTCACTAGGATGAGACGCTACTTGGACAAGGGGTCACTAGGATGAGACGCTACTTGGACAAGGGGTCACGAGGATGAGACTCTACTTGGACAAGGGGTCACTAGGATGAGACGCTACTTGGACAAGGGGTCACTAGGATGAGACGCTACTTGGACATGGGGTCACTAGGATGAGACGCTACTTGGACAAGGGGTCACTAGGATGAGACGCTACTTGGACAAGGGGTCACTAGGATGAGACGCTACTTGGACAAGGGGTCACTAGGATGAGACGCTACTTGGACAAGGGGTCACTAGGATGAGACGCTACTTGGACAAGGGGTCACTAGGATGAGACGCTACTTGGACAAGGGGTCACTAGGATGAGACGCTACTTGGACAAGGGGTCACTAGGATGAGAGATCACATAAGGGACTAATGATTATATTACAATGGTAAGAACTCATAAATGATATGGGGCTATGATAAATAGGGGCTCATGGCAAAAAGCGGTTGTGGTAAGAGGTCATTAAGATGAAACACATGTAACAGTCTTGATAACTGGGGCCAAGATAATAAATCTCTATAAGGAGCTACAATAATGACATAATGGGTCATAATGATTAGGATTCTGATTATAAAATGATTAGTATTATAAATATGAGGAATCATGATCAAGAGGGTTTTTGACTATAGGAAGTGAGGGTCATTAGTACACATGACTATAGAGAGAAACAACCTGAAGGGCTATGATAAGGTGATGTCTTGGTAAAGGTCCGTGTTAATTGGACGTAAGGTGTTTAAGACAAAAAAAAAATGAAGTTAAAATGTAAGTAAGTAAATAAACTCCTTTATTCATACTTGTAGTATTTTGTCTGAATGTATTTGTTCAGGTCACGGCTCAGAGTGCAGCACACAGAGTCTCGGACAAGGACGATGATGTTAAAGATCCTGCATTTCAGGAAGGCCGAAGAGGAAGAGGAGGTGGACAGGAAGCTTGTGGAAATACTCATATGCAGCAACTTATCCAACAGGTGACAGCTGAACCATCTTCCACCTAGACTTTTTCTTTCAAATCACAGCTGTGCAGATGTGGAGTCATGTGACGGACCTAGTCAGTTAATTGATGAACTGAATGTTATTTGTTCAAACCATTCTAGAAAGAAATGAATGATTTTCATGCCACTTGAGAACCAAAATCAGTCAGTCAGTAAAACAGTCAGTGGTTGTTTTGTTTTGTTTTGTTTGTTTATTTATTTGTGTGTGTGTGTGGGGGGGGGGTCGTCGTCCCCCTTGCCCCCCACTCCCACTCCCACTGTGTTCTTGGCATCGTGTTCAGTGTTTTTGTGTTTTTAGTCACAGCCAAGGTGACACTGGAACATTCTGACTGGTTAGCTGGTGAAATGTCACTCGGGCTGATTTATGACTTTGGCTCAGTTCATGAAAACCTTCCCGAGTGTTTGGGTGAAACTGGAATAACGCAGTTTTGGAGCTGCAGGGTGCTGGCTAATGCAGAGGAACATGATGTCATGTGACTTAATGGTGTCGTGGAATATGCTTGCGTGTGAGATAATCACAAGTGAGATGTTCCGCATGGTGTGAGTGTGAAGGCCGTAGTATATGATTTTCTTCATCATCATCATGAAACTATTCACTAATCCTTCAGGCCCTGTGGATGGAGGCGGAGTCATATTGGGAGAAGCCACTCCCACCAGGGTTCATCATAACACATTGGTGATCCATGAGAAGAACATTACTGTGACTCCTAACCCAAGTGGAGTGGAGCAAAGATAAAGAAATAAATTCCCCCTTAGTGTAACAGAACCACCCCTGTGTAAATAGACAGATTAGCTCATAGTTTTAATTCAATTATGATAGAATTGCATTCACATATTTTTATTTTTTTCCCCCCATTTCTCGTTCTCAGATTAAGCAGAGTCTCACTGATGAGATCAGAAAGGAGATAGTCAACGAGCTTCTCACTGCTGTGTTGCCGCGGAGATCTCCCGTAGCAACCCAAGAGCCAGCGCCATGACAATGGTGACTAGGTCAGTCTAACCCGAGTCTAATTACCTGACTCTCCCTTCCCTTGATGGGTGGATGGATAGACGTTGATCCAATAGACGAAGTTAGACGTGATCTGCTTAGTGAAACTATAAATGTTTCAATAGCATACAGTATGTATACATTTACAACTTTACTCCTTTTACGAATAATAGTTCAGAATTATGTTATTTTTATCACACTTTTTTTTTTCTTTCTGAATGCATTGCGATGCAGCTTTACAAACTTTCAAATGTCTGTTACGCATCCCATTCCCACCTTTTCCCACCCTTAACCCAGCTGATGAACTTTTTAAATATAGTCAGGACAGATTCAAATTCATGTTTTGGATCAATATAAAACATTTGTGTTCTTCGTTTTCTCGCCTAGTGGCTGAAGAGCTGTGCTGTGGATCTAAACTCCGAAGAAACACTGCCCTCCTGAGTCTATCACACGCTACTGCAGCTCAAACGTACACCATTTAACCATCTGCCTTCCATGCAAACTTCTCCACTACTACATTCTGAACTCCTCAACCTGATACTACTGCTCCAGAGACGATCATCTGCTCCAACTCTCAGCAATATCTATCTGCAGCCCCTCACACCCACCATGTGAAGCGTAGGCTAGGTGGATAAAGCCTCTGCTTGGGCCGTAGTAAACCTCTCTTTCAAAATAAAAGCACAGTATTCTGCTACTAAGCTAGCATTTATTAGTTAACACTGTATAAGATTGATTAGTATATTTGTACATTTTTAAGTTTTGTAAAAGCAACACACCTTCCATTAGATTCAATCTCACTTAGAAATGTTTGGCAACCGTCAGTATGCTCCACTTCACTTTAGCACTTTAGCTAGCTAGTTAACTAAGCTGATGTTAGCTAGTATTAAACAAACACATACTCCTATAATTTGTTAAATCAGTTTAATGCATTATGATGTGATGACAGCATATATGCAGTTTATTCATCTACAAATTTGTGCAAAAGTTAATGTTAGAAATATTTGTCATGGTCATTAATTTCATTTTCTCAACTATTTGATATTTTTAAATTGAAATGTTTTTTTTTTGTTTGTTTGTTTTTGTTTTTCCCCACACATTTGCTCACATATCCATCTAATCTGGGGCTTCATCTGCCTAAACCAAGTTTTGTCCCACCCGAAGCCAGGGTTAGGGTTCGAGTCTGCCCAAGCTCAAACTCGACTCGTTCAAGGTGGGGCTTCATCTCACCAAGCCCAGTCTTATTACACATAAGAATTGGGGTCTCCTGCTTAAGTCAGACATTTTTTTTTAGTTTAATCCAGGGATTCTTCAACCTAGGCAGGAGCTTCATCCACCTAAGGTGGGGCTTTATCCACCCAAGTGAAGGCTTTATCCGCCAAAGCCCAAGGGTGTGATACTTGTGCTCAACTGGGGGTGCTTCATCTGCCCAATAAGGATTCTCACATTCAAATGGGAGATGCTTGCCCCTAAAGCAATGATTCTTCTCCCCAGATGGGGCTTCTTCCACCCAAGCAGGGGCTTCCTCTGCCCAAGCTGAAAATTCTCAGTCCCAAGCTGTGGATGGTTACACCCAAGTAGGTGCTTCTTCTACCAGAGCTGAGGGTCTGTCCACTTAAGCAATGGTTATGCCCAGCCTGGGTCTTTATCTGAAGGTCTGCATTTGGATATATCTGCCCCATCTAATGGATTACAGCAAGAGCATTCATCCACTCTTCAAATACACTGTAATTCTAACTGAAAAACTCCAACCCTCCATTCATTTTATCTTCACCATTTTGTAGCTACTGGACCTTCAGACACTACTGCACGGCACATTCATTCAACCCAGTCCACCAAGACTTTCTAAAGACCTCAAACCGATATTATTACCACAGGGACACACGGGGGATTGCTGCACTGGATCTATTTTACAGGATCGCCCACCTGAACACACAATAATAAATCCATCTTCTAGTCTCCTCCACCTAAGTGCAAACATCATAGTATTCCAGATTTTTTTATTTTATTTTTTTTTTTAACACAAAAAAACTCTGTCTAGAGAGGCTGCAAATCATTTCATTTAATACAAGTTGTATATGGTACGCTTCCATTTTCCTGGAAAATGTTCAGCTGTATTTCTTTTTTTTTGATTGTTGGGGTGGAAGGTGGCCAGGCTTGATGATCACACGATGTAGGTGATGGTGAAAGCATTTTGGTGTGTTTATTTACATATATGTGAGTCTTCTAATGCAGCCTCTGTGAGGTACTAACTGTGCAATATGTTTCACTTGAACTGACCAGTCACAACTGCTGTTTATAGGCCTGCCACTTTAATAAGAGGAAGGGAACACAAGTGTAACCACACACACTTCAGAGTTTTATATTGTGAATCCATGACATGCTTTCCATGTAGAGTTTAAGCTTTTTAAGCACAAGCACTAAACTTATTGTTGCTCTGGTCTTTTCTCACTGAAGCCTTGTTTTTTTGTATTTTTATTTCTTATTATTATAGTTATTTTTTTTTAATTAAACACAGCAACCACTAGTTTGATGGGGGGGAGGGGGGGGCTATTTGAAGTTTATAAAAGTGCCAGGCTGAATGTCCTATGTACCTTCCGCAAGTAAATATTTTCAAGTGTTAGATGGATGTCTTTCCAGCTTTGCATATGCGAGGAGGCAGGTGATTATCGTAGCTGATCTTTGTTCTAATGAATTGTAATACTAACTGATTTACATGACGACTACAGTTGTTTTTTTTTGTTTTTTTAAGGGACATTTTAACTTGTAATTTGGGGATGCATGAGGAAATTATCTCTAAAGCAAATCATTAATAAAGATTTATTTATTTTGAATATATAGATGCCTTGTGGTTCATTTTTTATTTTAGCTCACATGGCCTTGTTTTTTTGTTGTTGTTTGTTTGTTTGTTTTATAATAAAACAAAACTTAATAAAATATAAAGTTTTTTTATGGTAATAAAGTCTAGCTTCAGAAAGTCAGATGATTATATACATACAGTGCTGTGAAAAAGTGTTTGCCCTGTCCTGATTTCTTCTGTTTTTGTATATATCTCATACTAAATTGTTTCAGAAATTAAAACAAAATCTAAAACACAAAATACAGTTTTTAAATTATGGTTTTATTTATTGTAGCAAAAACATTATCCAATACAAACTGGGCCTGTGTGAAAATGTATTTGCCCCTGTAGTTACTAATTCCCCAAAACTATGAAACTGCATTCGTAATGGGGTTCAGCTGGACTAGACGGAACCAGGCCTGATTACTGCAAACCCTGTTCAGTCAAATCAACACTTAAATAGAACTTTTTCCACAGCATGAAGTTGGTTAAAGGGTCTTACTCAGTAACACACCGTGGCAAAGTTGAAATAAATTCCACAAATGATGAGGAAGAAGGAGATTGAAATAAATCAGTCTGGGATGGGTTACAAAGCTATTTCAAAGGCTCTGGAACTCCAAAGAACACACAGTGGAAAAAACTCCAAATGGAAAAACTTGGCACAGTAGCGAACCTTCCCAGAAGGGGCCGACCTTCCAAAATTCCTCCAAGAGCACAGCAACAACTCATCTCATAAGTCACAAAAGAGCCAAGGACAACATCAAAGGAACTACAGGCCTCTCTTGCATCAATGAAGGTCACTGTTCAGGACTCCACTATCAAAGAGACACTGGGCAAAAATGGCATCCGTGGAAGAGGAGAAAACCTCTGCTGACGCAGAAGAACATTAAGTGGAAGTGCGTTGGTGTGGGGATGCTTTGCTGCTTCAGGGTCTGGACAGCTGGCAATAATTGAGGGAAACTTTAATTCTGCTCTCTACCTGAAATTCCTAAAGGCGAATGTCCGGTCTTCAGTCCGTAAGTTGAAACTCAAGTGCAAGCCCTAGTCCTAGAAGTAACTGATCTCCAGTTATCAGAAGCGTTTGGTTGCAATTATTGCTGCTGAAGGTGGCACAAACAGATTTTAGGGAAGTTAATTTTGCACGTTGGAGATGGGTGTTGGATAACTTTTGTGTGTTTACTCGGGTTGCCTTTGTTTTATGTTGTATTTTGTTTGAAGATCTAAAACTAAGTATGAATGGGTGAGTGAGTGTGTATGTGATTGTGCCCTGAGATGGACTGGCACCCTGTCCAGGGTGTACCCCGCCTTGTGCCTGATGATTCCTGGGATAGACTCCAGGTTCCCTGCGACCCTGAAGAAGGAGTAGGCGGTAGAAGATGGATGGATGGATGGATCTAAAACTAAGTAGTATGAGATGTACAGTACACAAAAGCAAGAAATCAGAAGGCAAATACTTGTTCACAGCACTGTACTTCCAGGATTTTGTGTTTTTAATTATATTAAGTACAGACTTATTCTGCTATTTTCAATTTTAAAGAAATGTTTATGGAGAATAGTGTTATTGAGTCAAATGATGGATGTAAGGTACTCTTTCTAGTTAGCTATATTAACGTTAAGCTCCAGAAAGAAAAAAAACTAATTTTCCTGACAGGCTGCATTTTTTTTGTGTACAAAATTGTGTACAATTATTTTTGTGTAAAATTAAGCTGTCAAATTTATTGCATCCATACAATCCAGGACCAGGATTGGGGTAACATTTATCTAAGACACTCTAATGCACTCTGACACTGTTTTTCTCGAACCTTTCAAGCCCAATTGGGTGTACTTGTTGCCCAAGCCAGGGTTTCATCTGTCCAAGTGTGGGGCTTCATCTGCCCAAACCCAAGATTCTCACACCCAAGCAGACAAATCTCATGCTCAAATGGGGCGTTTGTGTGCTTAATCTGTGGATTAAGTTCACCCAAGAGGAGCGTCATCTGCCTGAACCCAATCTCATCATGCTCAAGAAGAGGATTCTCAGGCTCAATGGGGGAATCCGAAGGTAGTTCTTCCTTCACGCAAGGACTTCTCTTTTTGCTTCCAGGGATTCCTTTACTATGAAATAAATTTCACCTACCCCCGCTGTCTGACTATTTTGGATTGAACTTGAATCAGTTAAAGTGATCAGTCACCTAAGCTAATAACTATAAGAGCTCAATAATAAATATAACTTTGATGATCATGGCTTGTGATTGCCATTGGCTTCAAAACTAAATACATTTGTATAAACTATCACGTAATCGTTATGCTTCACGGATCCCGTCGGAAAACATGGGAGCAGGATTGGGAAATGAATCCTGACAGCTGTAATTCAAACAATTGCTGAAATAATTAGCCAGATTGATTTGCTTTTAAAGGATTGCCACATGCTTCTGTACTTCTGGCAACTGCACCGACATACTGTGTAAGCATTCTTGTTTGGAATTTCAGGTAATTTAATAATCTCAATTTAATGTCTTGAATTTGTTATATATACAGTATAACTGATTATGGCTTGGTAGCCAAGCGCTCTTTTCCATCTTCCTATCTAATGCACAGGAGGGTAAATAATACAAACAACTCAACATCTAAAAATAATTTCACGCCACTGAAACCCAATCCAGCCGGCCATTTCCATGGAAACGTGGCTCCTCGAGTGCGAGCAGCCATTGTGAGGCCAGTTTGTGGGATTGTGGGTAAATAAATGAGTGGCTCTGGGATGTGATGATGTGCTTTTGTGTGAGGCTTCCGGACACAGAGAGATCCGAACTGGCCAAAATAAGGGCTGTTTCAGTGGCTGGCGGTGTTCACAATAAACAACATGCTTTTGTGTAAGCAAATAACCCTGGATTAGCCTGTGGTTATCACCAACGCTTTGCGTGTGAGGAGTACAGTGGTGTAAGAGTGTTTTTCTCTCCTAAGATGACAGTTTGATGACCTTGTTTACCAGAGAGAAGATGACGAGTGCTAAATTAGATTTCTCTCCTCTATGTGGTCACTTAGACCCTTCAGAGTGCGTTAAGTTTACCCTCATCCCATCTATATACTCTCTCTCTCTCTCTCTCTCTCTCTCTCTCTCTCTCTCTCTTACCTCATTTAGCAAACACAAGGACTTCATCTCCTTGCTTTCACATGTTTATGGGTGGAGAATGACAGGTTGCTTGACTCCAAGATGGCAGGTTTCTTATGTGTGGCTATATAGAAATCCGTGTTCCCCTTGGTTACAGTGTGTTCTAGATTGAGTTTATGTGTATTGTGTGTGTTGTCCTACACACAGGTTATTAGCTGATTGGTTGCATGACTGTTTGGTTGAGCCATGTTCAAAGCTGCTAGAAAATCCTGCCTACAAAAAGATGGGTTTCTACCACTAGATGAGTTTTTCCCATGCCTCAACCTTCAGGATGTACACATGAAAAGTGAGCATATACCAATAATTATGCCCATGAGATTTAAAATGTTGTAAATAAAACTGATTTTTCTTTCTTTTCACATATAAATTGATTTCTCACTTCCCAAGCCCACCAACATAACACCATCGGTTGGTCCTGTTGTGACTTGGAAATGCCGAACACTCATGCTAACCTTAATGCTATTATTAGTAGTAATAGAAATAGGTGTACTATTATTATAAACTTATCTGACTTCACTGGCTCAGTAAAGCTGAGAGGATTCATGAACCCTGCCTTACGGTTTGCTTTCTGTTTCAAGGCCTGAATTTCAATCATATATAAAAACTCCAGCAAAAAAAAAACAAAAACAAAAAAAAACAACACTTTACACTCCAAAATGATATGAAATCCAAAATTTCATATCATTGAAGAACATTGGAAAAAGCTGAATTTAAAGGTGCAATAGTCAAATATTTCCATTTCTTATTTATACAGTTAACCTGGAAAATACATAAAACATGATTTAAGTCATGGCCTCAGCTCTGATGTGTTTGGAAAACTGCATTATGGTCCGGAGTGCTTGGTTTTGTTTATATAGGCCTCCTATCAGTCATTTTATGGACACTACCCTATGCCCTTTCACTCCTCCCCAACTTAATCTGAAATCAATAGGTGTCCAGTGCAGCCAGATAATTCTCCTGTAAGCAAATTAAATCACTGTGCTTTGAAAAATGTTAACAGCAAATGAAGTAAAACCAGGATATTTCCATGATGTAGTAATTTATTACCGGCTATGGGGATACAGTTGGATGCAGAATTAGAGACGTTATTCATTGACAGGTATGTAAACACAATACATTTTTGATTACAAAGAAAAACAGCAACATGAGCAGAATTTCATGTCTTTACAGTGTTATAAGTTGGCTTTCAAGCAACTAAATGATCTATCGTTTAGCAATTCTAACAATGCTAATGATGCTAATGCAGGAGACTCCTTCCATAAATATGAAATAAAAATCTCCTTGTGTAAGTCGTTGCTTTACAAATGATAACGAATTAGATAACGCGTTAGTGCATGAATATAAACCTGTGATTTGCCTTGTGGGTGGAATTACACCCATTCAGAGCTGTGGTTATAAAAAATTTAACAATTAATCTGACCAATCAGATTCGAGAATTAATCAGAGGTGCTGTAGAAGTTATAGACAGCATTCGCATAACATAATCTTGTATGTGTTAGATTTGGGAACAAACTAATAGCCAGTTATCAGCATTAAAACTAACATATGCTAGCAGAGAATTATGGGTAAAAAATTTGGCCCGTCATTCAAAAATCTGCCATTTCAGTAGTTAATGTTGGACAGTATGGAAAAACTCCATGACTGCATTCTGCCCTTGACAAATTCCACACCCACGTCTCAGCTAAACCTATTGTAGACTGTACAATTATTTAATAAATGGAGATAGTGGAGATCAGTGTCTGGGCTCGATGTTGCCAGCTCAACATTTTCCCTTATTTTGAAGTGTTGAGTCACCGCGCTGTGGTTCACCAGTGTGAGCACAAATCACTGTATACAACTGAATGATTGAAAGATTTAAGGAAAGCTGTCACTGTACATGTTTAGAATTGATCAGGATGGACTTTTTCTAGTAGGACTGAAGTAGTGGTGGTGGTGGTGGTGGTGGTGGTGGTGTTTTTTTTGTCTGTGTCCAGCTGTGTTTTGGACTGCAGGCTAATTAGCGAGCACTGGATCGATGAAGTGGCAGATGGCCAGTAGCCAAAGTAAATGGTGCAATTGGAATAGGTCCTAGGTTAGGCTGAGGGTCGCACAGTGAAATTAGATTTAGTCCAAGGCTGGATGTGTGTCATATATTGGTTGAGAGTAGTTTGCTAAATGTGTTTTATTTGTTTTAATTTACTTCTGATTAGAGAAAATAGACTTTGCAAATTCCCAGCTGCTCTCAATGTCTCTCCTGTGACACAACAGAGTGAAGGATAAAACATGCTGAAATCAACCTCCACCGTAATTCTAACTTGGGTTACTGTCTCTCTCTGTGTTTCCGCTGGGCTCTCCAGTTTCCTCCCACACCCCGATAGGTGGAATGACTATGTTAATCTGCCCATACAGTGCCCTCCACTAATATTGGCACCCTTGGTCAATATGAGTAAAGAAGGCTGTGAAATATTGTCTTTATTGTTTATTCTTTTGATATTTTGTATAAAAAAATTATACTAATACAAAAAAATCATACAAAAATACTATGCTCTCATGGATATCAAATAATTGCCAAACCAACACAGGTTTATTAAAAAAAAAAAATAAATAAATTATATATATATATATATATATATATATATATATATATATATATATATATATATCTTAAATATAGGTGTGCAACAATTATTGGCACCGTATGAGAAAGTTCATATGAGAAAAATATATATGAAATATATTCCCATTGATATTTAACAATATTTTTGGACACCTGGGTGACTAGGAACAGGAAATTGTTAAACCATGACTTCCTGTTTCACAGTGGTATAAATATGAGGCAACATATAGGCCAAAATCCCTTAGTCAATCATAACATTGGGTAAGACCAAGGAATATAGCTGTGATGTGCAGCAGATGTGCGGCAAGGTTGTTGAGTCTATAAGAAAATAGCACAAGCATTGAAAATGCCAATTTCCACCATCAGGGCAATAATTAAGAAGTTCCAGTCAACTGGAAATGTTATAAATCAACCTGGAATTGGACGCGTGTCTATATAGTTTCAACGCACTGTGAAGAGGACGGTTGGAGTGGCCAAAAAATCTCCATGGATCACTGCTGGAAGTTAGATGTGTCTTGGGTTCAGAAAGTCTCCAAACTACAATCCGAAGTTTCCTACATCACCACAAGTTGTTTGGAAGGGTTTTAAGAAAAAGGTCTCTGCTCTTATCCAAAAGAAAACTCAAGCATCTTCAGTTTGCCAGACACGACTGGAACTTCAAATGGGATTGGGTTCTATGGTTTAGAGGTGGTTTTGGCGCACACAGAGAGGTAGCCGTATGGAAAAGTACCTGATGCCCACGGTTAAATATGGTGGTGGCTCTTTAATGTTTTGGGGCTGTTTTTCTGCCGGAGGACCTGGACATTTTGTTAGGATACATGGCATCATGGACTCCATCAAATATCAACAGATATTAATTGAAAACCTGACTGCCTCTGACAGAAAGCTTCAAATGGGCCGTGGTTGGATCTTCCAGCAGGACAATGATCCAAAACATACATCACAATCAACACAAACATGGTTTACTGACCACAAAAATCAATGTCCTGCCATGTCCATCCCAGTCCCCTGACCCGAACTCATAGAAAACCTGTGGGGTGAACCAAAGAGAGTCCACCAGCGTGGACCTCAAAATGTGAAGGATCTGGAGAGATTCTGTATTGAGGAATGGTCTTGGATCCCTAGCCATGGATTCTCCAACCTCATCAGGCATTATAGGAGAAGACTCAGAGCTGTTATCTTGGAAAAGGGAGGTAGCACAAAGTATTGAGTAAAAGGCTACCAATAATTGTTGCACACCAATATTGAACAAAGATAATATTTTTTAAATAAACCTGTGTTTTGTTTGCAATTGTTTGAGTGTTTTTGTGAATTTCTTTTAACAAAATATCAAAATGTTAAACAATAAAGAACATTTTTCACAGGCTTTTTAAAGTAAACATATTTACCATTACCATATTTACCATTACCATATTTACCATTACCTTTGTGGGTAAACATATTTACCAAGGGTGCCAATATTAGTGGAGGATTAGTGGAATTAAATTCATTATTTTCCTCAAAATTCAACAAACAATACACCGTAATGACAATGTGAAAGAAGTTTGATTGAAATCTTTGCAATTAAAAAAAATAAATAAATAATAAAAAAGGACATGTACATAAGTATTCACAGCCTTTGCTCAATACTTTCTTGAAGCACCTTTGGCACCAATTACAGCCTCAAGTCTTTTTGAGAATGATGCTACAAGCTTGGCACATCTATTTTTGGGCAGTTTCTCCCATTCTTCTTTGAAGGACCTCTCAAGCTCCTTCAGGTTGGATGGGGAGCGTCGGTGCACAGCCATTTTCAGATCTCTCCAGAGATGTTCAATCGGGTTTAAGTCTGGGCTCTGGCCGGGCCACTCAAAGACATTCACAGAGTTGTCCTGTAGCCACTCCTTTGTTATCTTGGCTGTGTGCTTAGGGTCGTTGTCCTGTTGAAAGATGAACCTTCGCCCCAGTCTGAGGTCCAGAGTGCTCTGGAGCAGGTTTTCATCAAGGATATTTCTGTACATTGCTGCATTCATCTTTCCCTCAATCCTGACTAGTCCCCCTGTTCCTGTTGCTGAAAAACATCCCCAGAGCATGATCATGCCACCACCATGCTTCACTGTAAGGATGGTATTAGCCAGGTGATGAATAGTGCCTGGTTTCCTCCAGACATGACGCTTGCCATTCAGGCCAAAGAATTCAATCTTTGTTTCATCAGACCAGAGAATTTTGTTTCTCATGGTTGGAGAGTCCTCAGGAGAGTCCAGTCAGGCTGTGGCTTCTGTCTGGCCATGCTACCATACAGGCCTGATTGGTGAAGTTCTGCAGAGATGGTTGTTCTTCTGGAAGGTTCTCCTCTCTCCACAGAGACATGCTGGAGCTCTGTCAGAGTGACCATCGGGTTTTTGGTCACCTCCCTGACTAAGGCCCTTCTCCCCAATCGCTCGGTTTGGCCGGGGCGGCCAGCTCTAGGAAGAGTCCTGGTGGTTCCAAACTTCTTCCATTTATGGGTGATGGAGGCTCATTGGGACCTTCAATGCTGCAGAAATGTTTCTGTTCCCTTTCCCAGTTCTGTGCCTCGGAGGTCTCCAAACAATTTCTTGGACTTCATGGCTTGGTTTGTGCGCTGACATGCATTGTTAACTGTGGGACATTATATAGACAGGTGTGTGCCTTTCCAAATCATGTCCAATCAACTGAATTTACCACAGATGGAGTCCAATCAAGTTGTAAAAACATCTTAAGGATGATCAGTGGAAACAGGATGCACCTGAGCTCAATTTTGAGTTTCATGGCAATGGCTGTGAATACTTATGTACATGTGCTTTTTTGTTTTTCTTTATTTTTAATAAATTTGCAAAGAGCTCTCTGGGGTAGGCTCCAGGTTCCCCCATGACCTGAAAAGGAGTAAGTGGTAGAAGATAGAAATTTGCAAAGATTTCAAACAAACCTCTTTCACGTTGTCATTATGGGGTATTGTTTGTAGCATTTTGAGGTAAATAATGAATTTAATCCATTTTGGAATAAGGCTGTAATATAACAAAATGTGGAAAAAGTGAATCGCTGCGAATACTTTCCGGATGCACTGTATGTGTCTTAATGGAGCCCTGCGATGGACTGGCATGCTATCCAGGGTGTATTTCTGCTACAAGCTTAATGTTCCAGGATAGGGAACTGATAATAAATAAATGTATGTATAATGTTTGTGTGTTTTTTGTACTTCGAATATGTTATTCATTTATTTATTTGTTCATTTTTTCATTTATTTATTTGTTTTCTTGTTTATCACATTCTAAGTAGTCTACATTCTTTATTTACTTTACAATTTGCAAATTTCTTATACTGTATTTAAAATTTCAAATGGCTTTAAAAACAATGTTCATGACCCAAAATAAAATTTTCCATTTTGCATCTGACCAGAAATTTGATCCGAACCACCTAAAAATAATCACGCTCTCTTGTAGGATTCTACGACACTGATTCGTCTTCACCATGGCTGAAAATCTGAATAATTAAAAATCCTCTAAATGAGGTGACAGCGTGATTGAGCGTGTATGTTACGGCTTGTGGCTGTACGAGGTTCTCGCTTCATCCGGGCAGCAAATTCGGCTAAAAAGAACAGCTCCCTGAACTTGAATCATCAATAATGTAGAGCGCATCAGCATGTCCCGCCGGGAGGTTATATTGCCCTGCTCTGAGTCCTGCTAATGTTTCTGAGGGTGGAGGATGAATCTCGACCATCTGAGGCCACTCACACTCTTTTACAGAGAGGTCAGAGGGCAGAAGATAACCGAGGGAGACCCGGATGCATAGCGCTGGAAACAACCCAACACTCTAATTCCATCTTTCTATTTCTCTCTCTCTCTCTCTCTCTCTCTCTCTCTCTCTCTCTCTCTCTCTCTCTAGCTGTGAGGTGGAACAAGAGAAGGCGGGCGGGCCAGGAGGGAGACTAATCACTGGCTCTCATAAGGAGGGGGCCAGTGGAGAGTGAAGCGGCTGTATGCCTGACCACACAGCTGCTCTTTGTCTTTTTCCGCTCTCTTTCTTTCACTCTCGCACTCTGCTTTCCACTCTCCATCCCTCCGTGAACTCTCGACACCATGGAGCCCAACAGTCCTAAGAAGATCCAGTTTGCCGTCCCACTGTTCCAGAGCCATTTGGACCCTCAGGCAGCAGAACATGTGAGTAGAGACGGAGACTCAATGGGTCTGGTTAATAACGATTGGTGATCTAATCTTTATTCACATTTCTGCCAAATTAATTTAGATATACCAGCTCAATTCATGCTGATCATGATAGTGGGTCCATCTTATAGTAATAGTAATAATAATATGTTGATGTAATGTAATAAACATCTGACTCAGGAGGACTTCATGTAGTAAAATAAATCATTACGTTTGAAATGATATCCATGGCGGGTTGCGTGAAATGTTTTCTTCATCCGTGAGTGTGAAAAGCAGACTCTCTTCTCAGCAGACGCAGTACTGATGGTAACTGTAACACACTGAGCCAATTTTATGATGATGATGCCAGTTTGACCAATCATCAGCAACCTCGCTTGTGCTGAGTTAGAGGTCCAT
>CM022758.1:5436396-5468896 GCA_012411365.1 Ameiurus melas
CAGAGTGACACAGTCGAAGCAAAACACAAAGATGTCCTATCGTCCAATTTTTCACTTGTCTTGCAGTAATTCATGGTGTTCCCATCCAAAACCAAAATAATTTTACTCAAACTAACCAATTAACACTCAAAATATCCATGGTGTGCCTTCAGCAGCACAAGCACAAATACACTCGTACTCCCAATATTTTTGTTTGGATTTTGTTTAAAAAGCAAGACTTCTCCATTATCACTCACAGTTAATTTAATGCCAGTGTTATGATCCATCTCTAGCTGGTCCTGGTTTCTTCATGTGTTGTGTGTGTAGTCTCAGGAATGTTTTTTTGCCTGAACGACAAACTGCTGTGAATACACACATTAATACTGACCACATGTCCAGTTCGTGGGGTCACTAATCCACAGCTGTGTGCCAAACTGTGTGCACCCATCCCAGCAAATATACCTTAAAATTTAGCTGCAAGAAAATGGATTTTTGATTGAAAGTGAGTGAAAAAAAAAGTTTTGCTGTGATCTTTTTAGTCTCTTTCTGAAGAAGAATTGTATCTAAACTATCTAAACCTCTACTCAAGCATTTTTGTCATTTGTGATGATGAAGGAGCATCTGTGAAACCAAACACTATATATATACACACACATATATATATATATATATATATATATATATATATATATATATATATATATATATATATATATATATTTCTTTTTATTTTAAATGAATTTCTTTGCCCCCATCATTTTTGTGTTACATACAAACTAAAGCATCAGTATCCATTTAAAGCTGTATAAATACAAGGAAACCCAACAGTGGTTGCATGTTGGGACTCGATTACATGTTATGTTTTTCTGTAAAAAAAAAAAAAAAAAATTTCCATCTTAATGCTGGATGATTAAGATATGCTTGCTAGCACGCTGTCTTGTCAACTGCGTTATCTAGCTAAATGTGCCCAGGGGAATGACTCCTGACAATGAGTCAAGGTTAAGGTTGGTGTTGAGAGTATACCTGGTTAAACCCTTGATTGTAAAAAATCACTAATATTCTGAGGTACTGGATAAAAAAAAGTGCCTGTGTTGTTATGTTTTGCAAGTCATCTTACAAAAAAAATGGTCAAATGGGGTCATTTGGATGTTGATTGCATCGGCCTGTCTGGTTCTTTTCAGACTGCTTTGAGAGGAATGGTCAATTTGGGACTCAAATCGTCTGAACATAAATAAAAAATGAATTCAGCGAGTGAAGGCATCTATCTGCCAGTCGAGAGACATCAATTGAAAATAGGATTTACTGTTACCTTTTGTCTCTCTTGATCAGAAGTTTTATATTTCCGGGTTTTTCTCACCCAACTCCCAATCTGGGAATTCTCGGCGCAGACGAAGTAATTGATTCTTTGATAATCCTGGGAATGACATAACGGACACATCCTCTTGGACTTGTACTATATGTTGCCAAAAGGTCTGTGTGAATGTTCACTTTCTGTAACCGTGTTATGTGCCTGTGGTGTGTAGTGTTGCGGTTTGTGTGGAGTGTGTGGTTACTCGGTTGTGTGGCCTGTAATGGTAAGGGGCGTGAGTGGGTGCGAGGATGCACAGTGCAGCATTCAGACTACAGGCACCTCTTTGTGTAGTTGGCATTTCTGTGCGTTCGTAAAAACGTGCCGCTGGTGCCTTATAAAAGAACCTTTCTGAAGAGGCAGTAAACTTGCGTCATGCTGTTGCTGCCTCTCCAAACGTTTGGCATGGCTTTCTTCAAGTTGGAACATGTTGTTCGGTGGTGCAGGTTGGAATACACTCGTGTGGACTCTTGCATAATAATGTCCTGTGTGTAATGATTTCCTCCTGTGTGTATGTATGAAGCGGTGACGTCATGCAAACACGACGTTGTGTCACTGAGCGTCTCGTCTGTGTTCCTCGTTTTCATTGCTTTGTCTTTAATTCGTTTCATTTTAATTTGCGAAGTGAGGGCTCTCGATAACGCGTGCACTTCGACCACAAATTGGTAGCTGAGTATCTGAGGAAGTGAGGAAGTTAGTAAGTGAGTGAGTGAGTTAAGTGTCTATAATAAGCAGTTGTGTGGCTCGCACAGTGAGCAAATGAGGGTCTATAAGTGAGTCAGTGAACGAAGGGTCTATAAACAGTGAGTGTTTGTAGCACATGTCTTTAGGGGATGGGAATGTTGGAGCCATTTTTCCTGGCTACGGCAACTCCTTATGACGCCAACCAGTCCTGCAGATACACTTCACATCCAAACAACAATAATCTTTTGTGCACAGTTTAACCAAAACATGAATTGGACACAGTACATGAAGTGCCTTGTAAACACTCTTTAACGGACATTAGTCTGTTAGGAATAATATGTTTTTAATGGGACACTTACTGTCATGAACCAGGTGCTCTGTTTAATTTCCTTGTTAAATATTATACTTTGCATGCTAAATATTCAAATGAAAGGAAATGAAAAGGTAAAATACCAGGCTCATGCAACCTAATGGAAGATTTTTCAGAATATATGTCCGAGACTTTCTTTTCTCAAGCTCACATAACCAAAACACTGACAACTGATTTTCTAAAAACATTGTTGTTATCATTACACAGTCCTGGAAAACATGTTTTCCTTTATCCATTTTTGCACAGTTAGTTGTAAGTTATTAGTGGTGCCCTTGGTTAAAGATTGCTCACAAAGATTTTACTGCAGATCAGTTTCTATTCACAAACATACACAAGGATTTAATCAGATTTAAGTTATGTGGATGTAGTGAGGAATGAATTACTACACAACACTAAAGTTGTAAAACAAAGGCATGTCTGAGTTGCATGTGATTCTGAACATAAGCAACTGCAACTACAATATAACACGTTGAAATGTATGTTTTTGGGCTGTAAACACACCGTCTACCTTACGTTCTCACTTCAATTTTATACACTATAATTATGCTGGGTTCTACTGAACCTCGTAACTCTGAATTCAGGAGAAAAAAAAAGGCAGAAAAAGACTCCTCGACCCAGCAAGTGAGTTCAGCAAGTGACGCCATATCAACATGGCTACTCACAGCGTCCACAGTAAACACAGTAGCACTCCTTTACTTTACTTTACTTTACATCAATCAGTGTATATTTTGTCAATTCTATAACATTGTCTCAGTGTACTGTATAGTTTAACGTTAGCTGGTTTGATTGTTGCTAACAAAAGTCTTTTCCCACTTTGCAAGTCAAACGCTAGCATCTTATTATGGTTGTGTTGTCTGGATAAACTGACTGAAATTCAAGTTATAACCTGACATTTGTAAATGTCAGAGTGACAGATCTGTTCCTTCATGCCACTTATCTCAACATTGTAAGGAAGCCAGTTGTCCTTGTGTTGTCAGATGTTACCTCAGAAGGCTGAGATAAAACACAGGAGATGGACTGCTGGATGCTATTCTGATAACTTAATGCCTGTGGCTTGATAAGAGCAGTAGACAGTACTTTGTTTGGGTGATGAAATAAGAGCATGAAAATCTATAAATACTGTGTACCAATGCTGGATGAGTTTGTCTTAAAATGGCAAAAGTAAAACGTACTAAACACTAAAATAGCTAAGTTATAGCATGTAGTTAATAATTGTTGTCTAAACAGCATGTCTAAATCATCGCACACTTATTTCAAACTGACTTGCCGAGTTGCTCAGCATCTCAAACTGGCTTGCTTATTCGGTTTTTGGTGCTATATACAATATATACAGTATCTCAGAAAAGAGGGTTGCACAAGAGGGTTAAGGCAGTGCTGGAAAATAATGGTGGCCACACAAAATATTGACACTTTCGGCCCACTTTGGACATTTTCACTTAGGGGTGTACTCACTTTTGTTGCCAGCGGTTTAAACATTAATGGCTGTGTGTTGAGTTATTTTGAGGAGACAGCAAATTTACACTGTTACACAAGCTGTACACTCACTACTTTACATTGTAGCAAAGTGTCATTTCTTCAGTGAGGTCACAGGAAAAGATATCATCAAATATTTACTGAAATGTGAGGGGTGTACTCACTTTTGTGAGATACTGTATAACTAACTCAGTGTTATCTAAAGAAATGAGTTAAATACTTTGCGCCATGAACAGACTCAGGAGGGATGTATGAGGAGAGTTTGATGCTAGAAATAATCTGGAAGGTAATATACTATAGCCCCTGTATGATTAGGATTTTACAATAGAAACGGTTTTATTGAGCTGTATGAAATCTTTCAAGATGAGCATGTGCTCATTTTATGGAATTCAATATCTACCAAAAGTATTGAACCTGACTTTTCAAGAAATGAACAAAAGTATATGATGAGAAAGAAGAAAAACATTCTGAAACTGAAAACAGTGAACTCTGTGGCAAAACATGAGCACGTTCTTCAAATAAACAACGTTCTTTGTTAACAGCTTCGTTTTTGCAAATCACGGTTAATGAATACGCTGCCAATATTTAATTTATGCTTTCAAAGTTGACACTTTTTACATGTTTACACTTCGCAAGGTTATGTATCGACAGCTCAAGTGTTCAGCTGAGGAGGAGGAGGAGGTGGAGGAGGATGGTGATGATGATGATGATGATGATGATGATGATGATGCCGCAGCTCCTGAGAGCTCATCTTTAGTCGTATGAGACTTATGAGACCCAAACCTCAAATATTAATTACAAACTAATATACTCATGAAGTAAATAAGTCATTTCTACTACAAAGTACAAACACTGGAACTATTGGTTACAGGGAACCGCATCCAGAACGCTCTCCAATATTTGTGCTACTGAAGTCTTTACTTCCAGGTCAGGGAGCTGTCGATTCAAGTATCCCTAGCCAATGACAGTAAATTGCTGTTAAGCCCTGCCCACAGGAGAGGTTTGTACAAGAATGGCGAACATAAACTTGCAGAGCATAAACGAAAACTTTGAAAACGTTAATCAAAACTCTGGCAGCACATTCATAAGCCATGATTAGTAAAAAAAAATGAAGCTTAGAAAACTTTTTCTCTCAGTTTCTCTGTTTCTTTATTTCTCTCTCGTTCTTTCTGTCTCTCTCTTTCTCTCTCTCTCTCTCTCTCTGTTTTTCTCTGTTCCTCTGTGTTCCCTTCTCTCTCTTTCTCTGTTTCTCTCCCACTTTTTCCTCTCGATCTGTCTTTCTCTGTCTCTCACCCTTTATCTCTCTCTCTCTCTCTCTCTCTCTCTCTCTCTCTCTCTCTCTCTCTCTCTCTCTCTTTCCAGATGATAAGCAGTCAGCAAGCGATCAGTCAGAGGTAAGGACCTTTGTATGTGTTAATGTGCTGAAGGAGAAGCTCAGATCGGTCTTAACTAACTCCATTAAACCTTTTAAAGGGACACTTTGATCCATCCGTCCCCTATTACATTCACACGCACACTCACACACACTCACACACACACACACCATGACGTGTTTAGCGAATGCTTCTTATTACGTGTACCCAGAATTCTCTGCTCTGAAACAAGACCTTGATGCTTATTTTCTCGTCGATCGCTCCGCCTGAAATAGAGTGAGAGTGTAAAGCGATCCTGCTTCTGTCTCATGCTGTGTTTTTCCACTTTTCCACTGAACACGCCAGACTCAACTGTCTCCGGCCCAGAGGAAGACCAGTGTGTACACACCACCCACCATGAGAGGTGCACACACACACACACACACACTATGCCAGCAGTGCCATCTGGACCTGTGAATACCTCCTTCTCATTACTTCTACTTCTTCTTCTTCTTCTTCTTCTTCTTCTTCTTCCTATTATTATTTTTCAACCTTAGTCCTTTTTTGCTTTAATCTCTCTCTCTCTCTCTCTCTCTCTCTCTCTCTCTCTCTCTCTCTCTCTCTCTCTCTCTTCTTTCTTTTCTTTCTTTCTCCCCTTCACTTTCGGTCCTCCCACATAATTACGTTTGAAGTTATTTAGCATATTTTAATGAATATTTGTATAATCGTACAATTAAATTTCTCTTATCCCTTCATCACAGTCATCTCATCGCAGACACAATATTTCAGGAATATTTCAGGAAATTTAACTGTATTATATTTAAAATTATTATTATTATTATTATTATTATTATTATTATTATTATTATGATTTGAATTATTATTATTCACAGCACACACTCGACTTTCCCCACCACATGATCTGATTCGCCTTTTTGTCGCTTTGTACACTGTTATTCAAGCTCCTCATACCTGACTGTTCGTGGGACCATCTAATCCCATGCCCCCTCGACACCGTCCACATGAATTGTCCATTAGTGATAACTGATCATATATTTAGCTATAGTTAATGCTGCATTACTCACTTTGTGTCAGTTAAATACAGATGCCTGTAGATTCTTGCTCATGTTCTGGCATGTGCGTCATTTGTATCGATGCGGTTTCAATTAGCTGTGTCTCGTAAACATGCTGATTGAATAAGTGTACAGTCCTGCGAGAGGTCACTGGGCTTCTTTCATCCTGCAAATGACCAGTTCCTGTCTGAGTAGAATCAGATGTGTTCATGCAAACGAAAAAGAATAAACTCTTGCAGGTTGAGACCTGGAATTTAAAAAACAAACAAACAAAAAAAAAACAGTTACATCATTTTTAATCAAATCCACATTTTCTTTTATCATACACAGTTTATCTGGATAATATCACATACATTCAGTAGCTTATCTTAAAAGGCATGTTTTTCTATTCAATCAAAAATGTTTTCTGTACTTTAAGCAGGGTAGGCAGATTACTGGGAAATTATACTTAATTCACTTAAGTATAATAGATAATTGTACACAATAGATAAAGTTGTACACAACTGGAAAAAATGTACTCAAGTGAAAGTAAATAAAGTCAGCGTTTTTAACTGATGAGCTTCAGTTACTCTCATGTTTTCATGTGAACAGTAATGTTCAGTATATATCTAAAATTGCTTGAAAATTATTGTTTGTTTTAAAGCAACTACGCCACTTTGCCAGAAATCATCAAGCAATCTCTGAACATTTTAAATATTTAGCATTAGCTAGAATTGCACTTGCTGCCTAGTCAAGTATGATAACTACTAGAATTGTTTCTAATTTAATCTGGTATTA
Source organism: Ameiurus melas (assembly GCA_012411365.1). Lineage (NCBI taxonomy): Eukaryota > Metazoa > Chordata > Actinopteri > Siluriformes > Ictaluridae > Ameiurus > Ameiurus melas. Next base: position 5,443,453 of record CM022758.1, read on the forward strand.
GCAAAGAAAACATGCTAACATAGTGAACTATATCCATTTAATATTAGTAAATGAGCAAAACCTACAGTATATCAACATATATGTTTGTTTGCTTGTTTGTTTGTTTGTTTGTTTTAGATTAAATGTAGTTCCTAACTTCTAGGTTCTTAAAAGTGATGCCTAATTTTATAGGAGTCTTTACTTACTTCAGCATATTATTTTAGTGAGGTAAAGCCAACGGTCACTCAATCCTCATATTCAACAAATTGGCTAGATTCTTGATCATTCTTTTTTGAAAACCTGATTGGTTGCCACACTGAGATGATTACATGCTATACTGAGCCTATTCGATTAATATATTGCATACAGTATATTGGCTAGATAACAGAAGAAGAGACCTATGAGATTTGTTAAGAATTTAGAAGGTCTAAATACAAAGTGTTAGAAGTAAAAAGTAAGTGATTTGTCCTGGAAATGTAATTAAATAAGCATTAAGTAATGAAGTATTCGATTTCAGAAACACTCAAGCAAAGGATAAATATGCCAAAATAATATAAGTATACAAGGACTATAACTCAAGCAGCCACCTCTGACTATAAGACCCCTTTTGGTCCTCTAGCAGGTCATGTGACCTATAACTTCCGCATTAGACTGTTAATATGCCTATGTTGTTGTTGTTTTTGTTGTTGTTCACTTTCAAAGGGAACTTCAACATTGCATTTAGCATAGCAGTATGGGAGCGCCTTGCGCACGTGACCGGTATCTGAAGCTTGTGTAAAATCATGCCTCTACTTATAGGCCTGCCATGATCAGGTGACATGGCAATTAAGCGCGTCGCATGATATATATATGGCACCTGTGAACCACGCCGCAAGCCTTATTATTTTCAGCGAGACTGCATGTCGGTGGTTTGTGTGACAAAGAAAAAGAAACGCTTCATTTCTACTCTGTATTTCTCAATATCTCTGAACTTTTCTAATCCTTTTTTAAGAAAAGAAAAGAAAAGAAAGGAGAGTGAAAGAATGAGCGATGGAGAATTCAGAAAGTGTGTTAAACCTTGCTCCCGTTTCATCACGGGAGGAGACGGACACGCTTTCTGCGTGAAGTGTTTGGGCGTAGAACATGCTACAGCAGCCCTCGAGGGGTCTGACTGTCAGTATTGTGAACGTTTCACGATTAGGCAACTACACTCTTGGTTCGCTCTGTTCTCGTCCGAAGGGATTTGGGTTTCAGAACCCCACAGATCTGAGCCGGCCACTGTCGAGGCAGCCAGCCGTCTCAGGTCCTGGGGTTCTTGTATGGATTTGGAAGAGCAGCCAGAGACACTCTATCTCTTGCTCTGTCTTCTGTTCTGTCTTTTTCCAGAAGTGCATGATGAGATATCACGCTTCTGGAGAAAACCTTACACTAGTCGTGTTTATAACCCCGCAAAGTCTGATTACTCAGCCATCATGGGGAGTGAGCAGCACGGCTATGTGGCGATGCCAAAGGTGGAGGAGGCGCTTGCGAGCCACCTCTCTCCATCAACGGCAGGTAATTTAGGGAGGCTGACTTTACCGTCTAAGCCACGTGAAACCACTTCGGGGTTGGTGGGCAAAGCCTATGCGGCATCGGGTCTTGCTTGTGGGTACCTGCATACAATTGCAGGCCTACCAAGCAGACCTCCTGAGTGAGCTGGATACTGGTGAGGGAATTGGGCCAGAGGCAATGGCAGAGCTGCGCCGATTTATCTCTTCTGGCGACCAAACAAACAGCTCGTCATATCGGCCATTCAATGGGTAGCCTGGTTGTGGCGGAGAGGAACCTATGGCTCAACCTGTCAGGGATGGGGGACAAAGATAAGGTCTCCTTGCTGAACGCCCCTGTTGAACCTTTCGGCCTGTTTGGTGGCACAGTCGATGCCATCGCCGACAGGATTCGCGATGTGCAATGTCAAGTTCGCACGGGCTTCTATGAGTGGAGCACCTCGCCAGTGCTGATGTGAGGGAGACACAGAAGATGAGTGTGGTGGCTCGCCTCCCCCCGCAGAAAGCCAGGGCGACCGGTCGGCCACAGCCACAGCCTGCTAACAGGCCTGATCTAAGAATGATCCTAAAAGCAAAGCACGGAGGGACATATCAGGGGACCTGAGGCTGCTAGGGCAACCAGCCCCCAGTGCTACTGTAGGGCCTGCCCTGGCCGAGTCCATCCCACATTTTCAGTCTTCTCTGGTCAGCGAGCTGTCACAGGGCGACGGAAATATGATGCTTTCCCGCCAACGAAATGTGGAAAAGCTAACATCGCTGAAAGACCGTTTGGCAGCGTGGAAACTACTGCCAAATGTGTCCCCATGGGTTCTGTCTACCAAAGAAAAGGGTTACCGGGTCCAGTTCAAAGCTCGACTTCCCCCCCGGTTCAGAGGTGTGCTCACAACAGTTGTCAGCACAGAGCAGAGCCCAATGTTAGCACAGGAAATGAGTTCCCTTTTGGACAAAGGGGCCATAGAACACGTACCCCGCTCCCCAAGGGAGGGAGGTTTTTACAGCCGTTATTTCCTGGTCCGTCTGTACCGTACTATTTGGACATACAGGTTCAAGATGCTGACGCTCAAACCTTTTGTGCCACAGATTCAGTCCGAGGACTGGTTTGTGACTATAGATCTGAAAGACACATATTTCCACATAGGAATATCGCCCAGTCACAGGAAGTTCCTGAGGTTTGCGTTTGGAGAAAACACATACCGATTTCGAGTTCTTCCCTTTGGGCTAGCTTTATCCCCTCGAACCTTCACAAAGTGCATGGATGCTGCTCTGGCTCCCTTGCGACTCCGGGGCATCCGTGTTCTAAACTACCTGGACGACTGGTTAATTCTAGCACAATTCAGGGAACAGGTGGTTCAACATCGAGATGTTGTTCTTACCCACATGAGGAGCTTGGGGCTCAGGTTGAACCTCAAGAAAAGTATGCTTTCTCCAGTGCAGAGGACAACATTTCTAGGGGTTATATGGGATGCTACCATTTCAGTGGTGGCTGAAAAGACAGGGGTTTCATCCAAGGATGAAACCGCTGAGAGTAATCAGAGTCACGCAGCGATGCCTACATGTATTTGGAGGTGCCCGCAGTTCCTAGACTTGGGTCACTCTCTAGGGGCATCCCCTTACCGCAAGATGGTAATGACAGATGCATCCCTCACGGGCTAGGGCGCAGTCTTAAATGGCTGTCCAGCTCACGGTCTTTGGAGCGGCCCTCATCTGAAGTGACATATAAATCGCCTAGAGATGCGGGCCGTATTCCTAGCACTGAAATTCTTTCTCCCTCAGTTGAGAGGTCACAGTGTGTTAGTTGTGTCAAACAACACAGCTGTGGTCTCATATATCAACCACCAGTGAGGGGTACATTCACGCCCCTCTGGGCAGAGGGAAAGTTCTTGTCAGTGAGTGCAATGTACATTCCGGGCAGTTGGAATGTAGGGGCAGACATCCTGTCAAGGCAGGGGCTGAGGCCCGTTGGTGGAGGCTCCATCCACAAGTGGTGGAGACCATATGGCGGAGGTTGGGACAAGCGGAAGTGAATGTGTTCGCCTCCGAGGAGAAAACACACTGCCTGCTGTGGTTCGCCCTCACTCCTCCTGCACCATTGGGGCTGGACGCCATGGTGCACATGTGGCCGAAGTCACGTCTATATGCTTTCCCCCTGATTGCTCTGCTCCCACAAGTTGTAGCGAGAGTTCATCAAGACCGTCTACATCTGCTGCTAGTAGCAACTTATTGGCCAGCTCAAATATGATTCTCGGAGATAATGTCCCTGCTCGACGGCACTCCTTGGGAGATTCCCATCCACAGGGACCTACTGTCTCAAGCCGGAGGGCTGATCTATCACCCACGGCCAGAACCATCCATCTCTACTTGGATAATGGAAGCAATCTCTATGGCTTACGAGGCGCGCGGTCTCGCTACGCCTCTGGGCATAAGAGCTCATTCCACTAGGGCGGTCGCCTCCTCGAAGGCTTTGTCCAAAGGGGTATCCTTGCAGGATGTGTGTGCGGCTGCAGGGTGGTATATGCCACACACATTCATTCGTTACTACAGCCTGGATATTCATTCCACCCTGGGCTCAAGTGTCTTGGAGTGACCCTCGGGGTTGGGTATTTTTGAACAGGCCGTACCCTCGGAATGTCGGAGTGGATATTCCTGTTTCCATACTGCTATGCTAAATGCAACATCGAAGTTCCCTTTGAAAGGGAACGTCGGGGTTACGCATGTAACCCTGTTCCCTGTGAAGGGAACGAGATGTTGCATAGCATTGTCATACCAGGGCAGGCCTGTGAATTGCGTCTTTGCTTCAGATAATAGAGGCTGGCGGCGTGGTTCACAGGTGCCATATATATATCACGCGACACGCTTAATTGCCACGTCACCTGATCATGGCAGGCCTATAAGTAGAGGCATGATTTTACACAAGGTTCAGGTACCGGTCACGCACGCAATGGGCAAGGCGCTCCCATACTGCTATGCTAAATGCAACATCTCATTCCCTTCTCAGGGAACAGGGTTACATACGTAACCCAGATGTTTTTTGCTGTTGTTTTTTTTTTTAATCGGAAAGTACTTTGCCATTAGCTGGGCACTAATACAACACACAGTTCCACAGTTTCACTAGCAGTAAATAGTATTATTATAGCCGCAGTAATCCAACCTGAGGCGATTTGAGGTTTAACAAGTTCAGACCCCACAGAGTTTAAAATTTAACACACTTTAAATATTCTCTTGTCTGTTTTAGGTTAGTTTTACATGCACCAACTTTAAACTCATTTCATCTAAAACATGGAATAATACTGAATACTGTTTCTAACATTTCTTTCACAAAGTTGTTAAGTAGCACAGCGCATATTAGATATGTCTTACAATTAACACTACAACTGTCTATGAGTGTTTTCACACTTAAAGGCTTCACAGTTTCACCCTCTGAGCCTTTAATTAAGCTCATGTTTAGAGTCGCATTAGAAATTAGGAGATCCACATGGATTTAGCTTTCCTTATTTAATTGCTTTACTGCATTATGCGGTTTGCTAATAATAGTGAAGCATCTATAATAAAATAAAACTAACTCAGAATCTTGGCAGAAATTCTGTAATGCAAATAATGGAATGAAAACGCTACGTTTCAAAACATGGAAGTGATATTGAGCAGTAAACATTAGAACAAACTAAATTAAATGAAATTAAAACATAATTTGGCATTGCGTTTAACAATTTTTACTTACATCGTCGTGTAGATTTATTCACTTACTTGGACTAATTTGAAGATTTTTTTAACTGATACATTGTGTATGATTAAATATAGACCATTACAAGCATTTATCTGTAATACTGTGTTTTAAAAATATTTTATTTTCTGTGGGACTATCTATATATATTTGTATAGCTATATCTGCTTAGTGCTCAGAATATTTCTATCTGTTGCTGCCTTTTTGGAAATATCGTAATCAGGAAGTGAATGCACATGAATGTCACTACAAGGTCATAATTACAATTTGGGAACTTGTATTTTTTTACAAGCCGCGACTGCCGAGTAGGGGGCGTGTCATATGGTGGCCCCGATATGAATGGGAGGCCTACAGCAGACGGCAAGAGGTTTTATGATGCCGTCTATTTTTTCTCACCCTCTCCAGTTTTTCTGACCAACATCACATGAACACACGCCACATCATATTTACCCCTCATATGCATGAACTTCTGAGGAGAACTTCAAGGCAGCATGAGTCTGTATTTGGAATTTAAAATCAAAAGTGGTGTAACTGAAACCAGAAGGTCTAGGACTAGGATTTTTTTTTTAGAGAAAAAAAGTATCAACGTCAGTTTAGTTCTGCTCTCGGATAGGAGTGGGTTCTTCTAGGATGACTCTGCCCCAGCCACAGAGCTCACGAAACCATTTGTTGAGGATGAAAATTATGTAATGTAATGTTATCTTATGCAATGACCCTCACACTCAACAGTTCTCAACTCAGGGAGAATTTTGAGTCATGCATTAGACATTGCTCTCCACCACCATCATCAAAACACAAACTGGGGGACAATATGTTGGAAGAACGGTGTTTATCGCTCTACAGCTCCAGAGACATGTAGAATCTGTGCCAATGTTCATGGAAGCAGTTCTCGTGTTGGCCCAATACCTTACCAAGACACATATCCCATTCTGAAAATGATCTGTCACACACACACACAGTGTCAATCAGATAGCAGCAGCACACCATGTGCTGTTTATTCTGCATCGCCTGCATCCTGCGTGCTAAAAGGATCAAGCAGCACTTCCCTAGCGTGTGATGTAGAGTTCACTGATTCGCCTTTCTGTCTACTTTTGTCATCTTGTTTCTCCCCTCATATATATTTCATCCCCAACAGATTGCTCTTTATCGTGCTAATGTTCCTCCGTGTGGATTTAATGGACTATCTAAGAAGGAATTCTGTGTTTCATTATTTTAAAAACATCCAAACAGGTGATTTAGAGGTTCTCTGATCAAACACTGGTTCTGTCATATGCTTAAATGAATCAGAGAACATCTAAAGATATCAAACTGTTGTAGTTTCATTTTTGTTCGCTTTGACATACATTGATGTTTTCCAAACTTTCATGACAATTCTATGCTTTCTTCTTCATATCGTCTATCACAAACCCGCTCGCTTGTCTGAGTACATCTCAAGATGAACTCTCGCTCAGCTTGGTCCAAAAGCCAGATATGATCCCTGATTTGTATCTCTTCATCAGCCGATTTTTCCATCATCAGTTAAAACAATTGTGTTTTTCCTGGTCACAACGTTACCTGTTTTCAATTTTACTCTTTTACTTCTCTGCACTCTCACCTGCCATCAGGAAGATCCCCGAGCATGGGAAGAGCTCATCTAGCTCAACATCCATCATTGGTTTCTATACTGCTATAACAACCACGTTGAAATAAGATCAAAGGAGCTAAATGGGGTCAATGGGACAGAATGCTGTGAACAGAACAGGGGCCAGTGCAGGTAGTGAAGTGGACGGAGGAAGAGCCACGACCGAGACATTTCCTGGAATGGACGGACTAATCCACATTAGTTGGCTTATCGATCAGTTGGTGCAGATGCATCATTTTCAGAGTGCTGGACTTAAATGGGCAGGCAAGCTGAGCCCGGCAAAACTCTCAGTAATGAAGAAAGTGTCAGCAGCAGCAAACACACAGCTTCAGTGCTGGCTGACTTTCAAGCAAATGCAGCGGTCTGCTAGCTTGTATTAACCTTCCTGTTTGCCTCAAATCACGAACTACGCACTATAGATCATGTACTCGACTTGCTAATACCTGGATTCTTACAGATTTAACATCTTAAATGAGTACAAGATGAATGAGCTCATGAATAAGCAACAACCTCCACTGGAGAAACTTCACAACCCTAAATCGATGCATTTCCCGTAGTGCTTACCCTACACAGGGTCTCACAGAAGCCTGGATTATCCTAGGGAACTCTGGGCACAAGGCAGGGAACACCATGGATGGGATGCCAACAAATTGCACAATTGCATGCACACATTCACACACAATGGATAATTTGGAAATGCCAATCAGCTTACAATGCATGTCTTTGGACTGGGGAGGAAACCCCCCAGCCCCTCAGCCCCCCCCATCCCCCCCGCCCCCCATCCAACCCAACCCAACCCAACCAAAAATGCCTTCCAAAAACTTTTTCCCTACTAATTTCCCTTTGCGATGTAATAATTTCTCATTTGTGGTGTCAGTCATTTTAAAACATTTAAAAGTCCAATGCCCTCTGGTGGCTTAATCCTATCATGTGTTTATATTGAGATATTAGGGATGTGTTTGGCTATTCTGGTGCCAATTTGTTGATTGGTGTTGTATCATTATTCCTGTGATTTACATGTCTGCCATGCCGGTGTCACAGGGGGACATTGTTATTGCTAGCACAGGTACAAAGTTATTTAATAGGAGAAAACTTCTCAACAGTCTCAAACATAAGTGTTAACGACCAAGTTTCTCTGTTAGCTCATAAAACCAAGAAAGCAAGTACGTCTTTTATTTCCCACTCACCATTTTCCATCTTGGCTTGGCTAGTTAGCGATCTACGAGATGATAAGCGTGATGGCGTTGATGGTATTAGAATGAAAGTTGAAGCTTTGAAAGCTGATCTGTGAGAAGAGGAGAAGGTGAAAGAGCTGGGCAGACTAAAGAACTAAAGCACCGCTGCATTAGGTAGAGATGAAGAGCGGGCTGAATCCCACTGGGCATACTATCAATGGGAATCGTGCATAATGTAGGAAACCATTAACCAAAGTGAAAAGAGACGAACATGCCAATAAAAGAAATTTAAACTAAGAAAAAAAAAGTCAAGAAATTTCATTACAAAATAAATCTTGGACATCATTGAAGATTACAATTTAAATATAAAGATTTATATGCAAGCTGTTTTGGATGCATTGTTCCTTTAAGGGTTCTTTGGTTTTTCCATCCGACATTTGGTTCTTAACTTCCTAAAGAAATTAAATGAAAAACCTTGCCTAGCTAGTAATTTCACTATTTGTTAATGATGGCAGTCATCCTTGACCTCTTCGCCTCTTTTCCATTTTTCCTGCTCGTGCTTTACTTTATCTGTTAATGAATGGAGTCTTTTCTTCCTGTCAGCGTGGGTATAATATGTAGCATGTTTCATTGTGCTTATTTATGGGGAAGCTAAAAAGCAATGGGTCGATTAAGTCTCTCTTTTACATCAAGTAGTTCAATACATCATAATTTAAAATTTATCCACCTAAGTTTGCGAGTATGAATGCAGCCAAGATACATTTAAAACATATTTAAATGTTATACAAGTGTAAATACGTCCATCTTTCCAAGGAACACCGGACAACCAAAACTCTTCCCAATACATTAAGTTATATAGCACATGTGGAAAATAATCACGGAAGACATGCAGACTAGTTGATGTACACAAGAAACATTCACTTTCGCCCTAATCTAGACCAGGGGTTCCCAAAACTTTTCCAGTGCAAGGCCACCCAAATGGCATTAACATTTGACCAAGGCCCTTCTTTTGCAAGATGTCTTTAAAACACATTAAAAATACAGACTTCTGAATATACCCCCCTTTAAAAACGTATAATTACAACTTACATATTTACATTACATTACATTAGGAATTGATTGTGTTTGTATGTGTGTGGTTGTCTGAGAGTGAGAATTTTTTTTTTTTTACACCAAATTGTTGAGGGGCCCCCCTGGCGCCCCCTGGTGGCCACCACTTTGAAAACCACTGATCTAGACGTCTGATCAGCATCAGCAAAGATGGCTAGTTCATGGTGACAAGGTAAATGTTGTACTGTACAAAAAATTCCAAAAATTCACAAAAACAAAGACTCTTCAAGGAAATCTCTTTACATTGTAATAGTTCATAAACATTCATGTAGCTAAAACTGTTTATGATGTATGACAAATTGCCCAGAAAGATCAGACTTCACCCACCCAGTCTTCACATTGTTCTCAATCCCAAACTCATATGTAGAGTTCCATTGCCATTTTTTTGTAGCTGCCTTACAATAAACCTTTTTTCCCCATTTAAAACTCTAATTGAGGACTCTAATTGACTGACAAGCTGATTGACATCTCATACATGATAAAGCTCCAGCATGAATTGAAATTCTTATTAATATACAATCCAAATGCACAATGCATGAATGGTGTTTAATTGCTGAGTGAAGGCAAATCACTCCACGCAAAATGGTCAAGGCTATATGTTGGTAGAGCGGGTTGTCCACTAATCGTAGGGTTGGCGGTTTGATTCCCGGCAAGTGTCCTTGGGCAAGACACTGAACCCCAAGTTGCTCCCAATGGCAAGTTAGAGCCTTGCGTGGCAGCTCTGCTACCATTGGTGTGTGAGTGTGTGTGTGAATGAGACACAGTGTAAAGCGCTTTGGATAAAAGCGCTATATAAGTGCACCATTTACCATTTTCATGTGTTGCTGCTAGCTAATTAGCTAAAAGGAGCAGGATGGTCTTAGGCGGAGTCAGTGCAGGATGTAGGTGAGCAGACAGGATGCTAGCCAGAAGACATCTCTGAATGCAAGACAATAGCAGTGGAGGTTGTAAAGGAATTAAAGCACAAACCTGATTTGTGAACACCACAAAGGTGGTGTTTCTGTGACACACCCCAACTGATTACAGTGGTACATAGAGCAGGAGGAAGGGGATGATGAACCTGTTCACTGCGCTTCATTATTTATTAGTCCATCGATTTTGTATTTCTACAAGAACGAGTTCCTGTGATGACATAATCAACGGCATTTAGCAAGTGTGTGGTTTTCAGTCCGCATATTCGGCTTCATCACTGTAAGATTTCTCATACTAACCACAACCAGAGTCAATCAATATCCACTAATATTCATCTCCATTAGGCAAATACCCATTACTAGATCTAGTAATCTAGATCTAGATAAGGTTTACAAATCTAGATTTAGATATTACCTTATTAACTGCATCAAAATACTGTAAAATACATCTGTAGTAATAAATACATCGATATAAATACTGTATCATTTACAAAGAGGAACTAGACAAGGAAGGCCATTATCACCACCAGTATTACAGCTTTTTATAGATCTACCACAAGAGCAAAAGAACAAATGATAGCATTACAGAATCAGTCTCTACGCTGATGATATATTACTGTACATAAAGAATCCATCATCTTTACTCCCAGAAGTCTGTGATCTGATTAACAACTATAGCAAAGCGTCTGGCTATTCCATTAACCAGGTGAAATCTGAGATTCTGCCTGTAGCTAAACAGACATATGGCGTTTATGTTGAGTTTTTTTTTTTAGCTTTTCAACAAACTGCCTTATTTTAGAAGAATCTGCAAAACATACAGGATAGAGACACAACATTAATAATGGGATGACCAGGTTGAACTCAATCATTGAACCAAATACTGCCAGGTAGGAAACTGGTGCGGAGAACACAAAAACGTACATTAAAATGTAACATGTTTATTTCAGATGTTGTTTATTTGGTTACCGGATAGTTACGCTAAAAAAACGTGTTTGTGCTCTAGATTAAATAGCAAACTAGCTGAGTTGTAGCACATATTTACCTCCATTAAGCAAATGAACACCTGCAAATTCTACTTTGCTATAAGCACAGTGTTAGCAACATAATAGATTTCACTAAGCGGTTGAAACGCATTAGATTAGCAAGGTAACAATCAGGTCGCAAACTTCCCAGGCAGCAAACTGACATTGGACAAACTTTGGCAAAGTTGGAGTGAAAAGTGCTCCTTTGTTAACGCAGGGCCAGAATTGCCTCAGTGTTGGCGGCCAACACAGCCACCCAAATTGGCAACTGGGCGGCTGTGGCGCAGTTGGTAGAGCGGGTTGTCCACTAATCGTAGGGTTAGCGGTTCGATTCCTGGCCCGGGTGACTCCACATGCCAAAGACGCTGAACCCCAAGTTGCTCCCGATGGCAAGCTAGCCTCGCAGTGTGTGTGTGTGAATGGGTGAATGGGTGAATGAGACACAGTGTAAAGCGCTTTGGATAAAAGCGCTATATAAGTGCACATTTACCATTAAAGTAATGTATGGGTCAGTATCAGTGTGCTACCGGAAATGCTAATATTATAACGTATGCTGGATTTTGTAGTACTGTAACCCTGGGCATTGATGGTGAAAACACAATAAGGATGTAATTCTGTTCAAACACGGTATGTATTGTTGAACACTACCCGTAGTTTTATGCCTGATTGCTCCTTTAAACTCAAGTTTATCCCAATAATTCACTCCAGATGAGGGCTCTTACAAAATGGATTAGATCTATAGGACAACAATTTAATGAAAAGGCTTCCTAACCAGAACCAGATTATCCCAGAAGTGCCCTAGTCAGTGATCTAGATGCACCAAACATCTTTTTATTATTTATCAGGCAATGGGGACATACCGTACCTGTAGATGCTCTTAGTCTGAACATTATTTACTTCTGTTAATTTAGGAAAACAACACTAATACACATCAAATTAAATGTGGCTTAACAGCTTTCTAAAGTATCTCTTTTTAGATAAAGTTCTAAATGAATAACTTAATCCTACCTGATCCGGTAATCCAGTAATTTACAGGTAATCCTACCTGTACAGTCCTGCTATTTGCTCTTAAACCAATCACTGCATTTCATTCTCACATCCATGTTGTTAATTACGTTTATATGCCTTATTTATCCTTTCCCTTTACTTTCCTGTTTTTTATGTTACCAATTTCTATGTTAACACTGTGGACGTCCCTGTATTTATCTGCTCCTAACACCTGCATTCACTCTTTGAGCATTTCCACATTTTGTAGTGATCCAACCTTAATTTTACTGACTTAATTTACACAATATATTTAAATTACTTGTTGTATTGTGACACAATGGCTAATTCAACAAAAACTTTGTGGGTAGTATAAGTATTCATCCCCTTGGGTCAATATTTGGTAGAAGCACGCATATCTGCAATTTCTTTACAGCTGCAAGTTTTGTAATATATGTCTCTAACAGCTTTGCCCACAACATGATGCTACCGTCACCATGGTTCATTGTAGGGATTCACTGTGTTCTCAGGGTGATGAGCAGTGTTGGATTTCTGCCAAGCATAACACAGTTGTGCCATATTCTTTCCCTTTTTTAGTAAAGATCTAATGGAGCTCTATAGCCCAATGGGGGAGCATTGGTGGCTTGGTGGTTAAGACTCTGAGTTACTGATCGGAAGGTCGGGGGTTCAAGCCATAGCACTGCCAAGCTGCCACTGTTGGGCCCTTGAGCAAGGCCCTTAATCCTCTCTGCTCCAGGGGCGCTGTATCATGGCTGACCCTGCGCTCTGACCCCAGCTTCCTGACATGCTAGGATATGCGAAGAAAAGAATTTCACTGTGCTGTAATGTATATGTGATTAATGAAGACTCATTATCATTATAGTATGGATGTTCACAGTCTGGAATATTTGTTTAGAAACCAATCCCTGATTGATATTTTTCCTAAAACTTTATCACAGACTTGTGTTGATAGCTCACTGGTCCGCATGATGCTATGTATTCAGGTATGTTCTTTTACAAACTCTGCGTTCTTCCGGGAACAGATGTACTGCATATAGTATATTAAGACCATGTGACACTTTAATAGCACTCAGGTGAATTCTATTCAGCTTACTTATATGATTTTTGAAGACAACTGATTGTGCCAGAACTAACTTACGAATTTCACAGCCACCAGGGTGAATACTTATCCAATCAGAAATGTTTTTCTTTGTAAATATTTATTACACTTAAAATTGGATTTGTGACATACAATCCCAAGTAAATCCATTCCAGTTCCAGGTCGTCCAAGGCAAGGAATATCTACTGGATATCTACTGAATCTAATTGTTGTAGTATGCATGTAGTGATAAAGCACAGAATGTGCTACTATCTGCATCCATTTCTGTTTCTCTTCATCAGAAAAAGGAAGCTCGCAGGCCTCATGCATGAGAGCGGTGTCAGATTTCACTGTATTATAGCTCAGTGCTCATACGTAGCCAGAAAATATGCTGCCTTTTTCAAAATCCTGACGCCTGATGGAGTCTTCATTCTCCATCATTTACCATATCATATATTGGATATTAAATATAGATATACTATATATGAATTGCTCATGTATATTCAGAGATATACTCAATTAAGAAGACAATAGTGTATCTCATATGCATATTGAATTTCACTTCACCAATGTAATTGTAAATGTTAAGTGCTGGAAACTTGTTTATAAGGAGTCAAGATACTGTACACTCCTTATACTCTCATAGACTTTGGGCTCAAGCTCCGTTTCCATGGCGCTGTGCTGTATGTGTTTATATGTGTGTGTATCGAGCGCAGAACTGCAGTTGGTGGTGAACCAGCACTTTCAGAGACATGAGCAGATGGACACAGGGCTCTCTGACAGCCCAGACACGCCCAGTCCAATCGCAGCACAGCAGCCCAATGGTGCCGTGACCCAGTGGGCCAATCACAGCTCCACAGAGTCTTATGTCAGTTGTGATGGACAGGCAGAGAGCAGTGAGGCGGGTGGTAAGTGGAGATCAGAAATAAGCAGAAATGAAATAAATAAATAAATACATTCAGTCTCAGTGAAAACATCATGAAAAATAGTCTTCTTTTTTATAGTATGTGTTGTAGGGATTTTAGTGCAAAACAAAGTTTTTATTAATATCCATCCACATCTCAAGGTCTGAGGCCACTACCAAGAACTGAATTTCTTCATTTATTGAAAAAATTTAAACTTTAAATTTTGTTAGTTTTTTTTTTGTTGTTGTTGTTGCTTAAATTGGCATTTATGTAATCCTTCAAACCGTATAGAAAAAAAAATTATAAAATTTTTTATGAAAAAAAATATTTTTTAAAAAATATTATAAATATTATAAATATAAAAAATATTATAAAAAGACTTTAAAATAAAAAAATACCTGTCGGGTTCTGAAAAAGTACTGTGTCGATGGAAACACCGACACAGTACTTTTCAGAACCAGACAGGTATTTTTTTTATTTAAAATTTTTTTTTAATATTTTTTATATTTATAATATTTATAATATTTTTTTAAAAATTGACATTTTTAGGAAACTCATTGGTTGCTGTCTCCATTTTCTAACCAGTGTAAACACAGCTGTAAAATAAAAAATCTTGATGGAATAATAGAATTTTGTTCACTAAATCAAAGTTTCTCTACACCCAGTGCTTGGTAGTGTCTGAAATGTGTGGCTTTTGGTCACATTTAAAAATGAATTCTGAATGAACAGAGCTCAAAATAGCTGTAGTCATGATGATAAATGATTCTTCTAGAAGCTTCTGACAATTCTGATGAGTCTTTTTTCTGTCTCTGTTTCTCTCCCTTTCTTACTTTAATTTGACATTACCTTTCTTCTATTCTTTTAAACAAACAAACAAACAAAAAAATATATTTTTTTGTTTTTGTCATTATTTTGGCATGGTCATACAGGGGAGTCATCAGAGACGTCAGCTTGTCGACAGAAAAGCGCATCCAGTCCTTCGTCTGTCTCGCGATAACCTTATCCATCATCCGAATCGTCTCTGAGCTGTGTATCTTCTTCCTTGTAGCTGTTGTATACAATTCTTCAGAAATTCTTTCTACACCTCTCTTTCTGTATACATACTTACATTCTACTTTCACCAATATTCGTGTTGAATACCTCAACGAAAGTTCTCTATCTTTTTCTGAGTATGCTCGTTCTCGATTCAGCCTTGCATAAAACACGAACGTGTATGATTTAGCATATTTACATTTGCAATAACAACTACGAAATGCGCCCACAACATTAGCAAAATTGTACAAGCATCCATGATGGTTCACTGCATCTGCTTGCAACTTCACAGACAGATTTTTCACGGAAAAACATTTCTATGACATTATCTACTCTGATATAATGATTTTACATTTAATTCTGTCAGCACACTGTCATACTGGCACATCACCGCACACATCCTATTTGTGAAGAGTGGCCGATGTCCCTGTATCAACAAAGAGCTCGAAGAACATTTAGTCAGCCAATCACAAACAAGCTTGCAAATCTGACTATTGGTTTTAATGATAGGATAAGTAACTATGTAAGGAATAACCCACTTGCGGACATGCTGTTACAGTAAAATAATAAATGATGGGGAAGTGCGTCAGGAAGTGTTTTATTTCTCTGCAATTTACTGCGATGCTTAACAAATTTAACCTTACCAACTGTACGACCCAAGTCTTATGAATTCACACGTGAATAACGACCACCTTAAGTACGTCTTAGTACATGTTTGTTAGTTAACAACACAAAGGGGTTAACTAAATCAAACACACTCTTTAAGAATGAATATGAATTGTACGTTGTCACGTCCCGAGACATAAGGGAGTAGGTTACGGAAGCAATTGCAGTTAAGAGCTTTTATTAAAAGGAGACAAATCCAAATTGTGAAACAGAGCCGTTTTTACTACGGGCAATGGGTGGGGCGATCGGCAAACAGGCATAAACGGGACAAAGCAGGAATCGAAATCGCGGTCACACAAAACAGGGTCCAAACACAAAACAAGAAACATGAAGCTATGACAGGGAACTGGGAGCGGAAAACACCAGCGTGGTCCGAGTGAACTAATCTAAAGTTTAAACTAACTAAACCTATCAAGGTACATAACATTCATGCTCTAACTATTTTAACTATACTATAATACTCCGCGAGGTGTACAGGGAAGCGAGCGGTATATATCCCGAACATAATCAGCGTTAAGTACTGGCAGCTGAAAACAAGAAAAGGCACACCCCCAAACATCAACCAATAACACAACAGGGATGAGTCAGAACAGAAACAAAGCAAACGTACATGTCCATAGTAAACAATGTCATGGTTGTCAACATTTGAGTACGGTGCTCGTGCACCTTGAGCGCGTGCGCCCTTCAGCTCTCCAAGCGCGCTGCCTCAAGGGGAAACATACGTGCATAATTTCAAATTGTATTATTAAATTGTACATTTAATAATATAATGCAGCTGCATTCACAAACATCACTGGATGGTGTTGAGATCAAATTATCGGTGTGTGTTATTAACGGGTCTTTCTACATTCGATAAGGCGGATCGATGTACATTATGAATGCAATCCAGCATCATCCAGTGATGTTTGTGTACGCAGCAGCATATGGCAAATCGTATAAACGATTTGAAATTATGCTTGTTTAATTCCTATTCTTTCTTATAGAGCAGGGTTGGTTTAGTTTAGCCCTACATGTTAATTAACAGATGAACTAACAATTATGTACTAAGATGTACTTAAGGTGGTCACTCACGTCATGTCATAGTTACGGTTTGCTCTTCATTAGTTTGTGATTAGTACATGCCTTAACTCATCATTAGTTCATATAGTAAGTATTAAATCAGGTACAGTATTAGTGCATGACTATTCATATTATTATCAAATGTTACCTTTTGGTTTAATGTTGTGGAATGTCTGCGAAATAAAAATCAGTTCTTGTTGTCACTTACACTATAGCAACTACAAAATGTTGTTCCATTTCCTGTGACAAAAGACTTACTGACTGACACTGGATACTCCTTAAGTGATCATAAGTGTTAAACAAACTCAAAGAAAGCTTCATCGTATCCATTTGAAGTATGATACTGTACGTTTTTTCTTTTTTGCATAACAAAATCTTTTTAATTGTGGTTTGTCCACCTTGTGGAGCAGTCCTTGTGAATCAGCTACTTAACGCCAGATATATACTGCTGAAATGGTAACATTAGTATTAGCTAAGCTACAGTAAATGGGTAGCTAGATGATATGGTGTGTTTATGTAGCTGGCTAGCTTTTCTAACTTTGAAAAATGATGCTAATGTTGTGTAATTCAAACCAGTAGCTGCAAAAAAAAAATTACGATATTACTTGATTATATTGGGAACTGGCTGAACAAATTGATCTTAAGCTCCACCCATGTAACCCCAGTCAGGACATGTATACTTATTTTTACACCTCTGATCACAATTTTTTTGTCATAGTTTAAAAAAAAAATTATAATGGCATATTTTCTGGCAGATGAGTAGAAATGCTTTTGTGCAGAGTTAGGAGTTTAATTTATTTATGTACTGGGGGTGTCAGAAAACTGGATTGAAAGAAATAAAGGTGATTTTTTTCAAGCTTGAAATGGATGCTGCGTGGAGTGTTTGGTGTGCTTACAGTCTTTTACACAGAATTATGTTGTTGGTGGACATTGTTATTGATATATATATATATATATATATATATATATGCTCAAAAAAATAAAGGGAACACTTAAACAGCACAATGTAACTCCAAGTGTTCCATTTATTTTTTTGAGCATTTTTGTATATATATATATATATATATATATATATATATATATATATATATATATATATGTAATGAATGTTTGTGTGTGTGTGTGTGTGTGTGTGAGTGTGTGCGTATGTATTTGAATTCACATCAGTCTCAGTTCACAAGTACAGTGAGGGGAGAAAAGTATTTGATCCCCTGCTGATTTTGTACGTTTGCCAACTGACAAAGAAATTAACAGTCTATATTTTAATGGTAGGTTTATTTGAACAGTGAGAGACAGAATAACAACAAAAAAAATCCAGAAAAACACATGTCAAAAATTTTATAAATTGATTTGCATTTTAATGAGGGAAATAAGTAAAACATGACTTAGTACTTGGTAATGACTTAGTAATTGGAAACATTATGCTTTGGGGGTGTTTTTCTGCTAAGGGAACAGGACAATTTCACCGCCCGCATCAAAGGGACGATGGACGGGGCCATGTACCGTCAAATCTTAGGTGAGAACCTCCTTCCCTCAGCCAGGGCATTGAAAATGAAAGTCATTACCAAATACTAAGTCATGTTTTGCAGAGGCGTCAAATACATATTTCCCTCATTAAAATGCAAATCAATTTATAACATTTGTGACGTGTTTTTCTGGATTTTCTTGTTGTTATTCTGTCTCTCACTGTTCAAATAAACCTACCGTTAAAATCATAGACTGATCATTTCTTTGTTAGTGGGCAAACATACAAAATCAGCAGGGGATCCAATACTTTTTTCCCTCATTGTAAAGTTATCACACAGTAGCTCATTCTTAACACCCTGATCCTTTTGGGAGTCCGGGCCCAAAAAAGGTTCACATAGATTAAACTTTGTTTGAATGTTGGTTAATCCAGAGGTCCTGAATTGGCCTTGCTGGGCCAGATGGTGAGTGTTTGGGTTTCACACTGTTTATGTGCACTCCTACAGGTAAAGATCACTCCAGCAAACAGAGATCCAGTCAGGAGGAGAGTCCCCTTCTTCCCAAACTCACTCATTCCCACCTGGACACGCTGTCCGAGGAGCCGACGGACAGAGACGCAGTGGACCAGCCGAGCAACACAAGTACGAAACACATAAACACTGACCTTTGACTTGTGTGGAGAGACCTCTAGTCCCGATGTGAAGCAGAGATTCTGTTACCACCCTAAAGTTTAATATTTTACTATAAAAGCATGTCCTGAAGTGTTTTATTCCACTTGTACCACTTATTCAATGTTTTTATTTATAAAAGTAGAGACATTGTGCATTTGATCCTATGTTTAATTGTTGTACAACGTCCATGAAACAAGTTCCTGTTATCACTTACATTTTAGTTTCTGTTGTCACTTACGTTACAGCAGCTGCAAGCAGTCATTCCCTCACCAGCCTCTTGATTTCCTCTTTTGAAATATCAGAGAAAACCTAAAACAACATTCTGCACTGATACTGGAGACTCCTTTCAAAAATGCTAAATAAATGCCTCCTTAAAGAAAACTTATCACCATATCAAAAAGAAAAATTGGACAGGCTCTCTGGGTGGGAGGGGCTTATTCTCTCTCCCCAGTCCATCACAGTAACACTAACCAATTGTAGGTGTCTGTGAGTTCATGTATTCCGAAGAGGGTGGACAGTCTGAGTGTGTTACGCTTCCCTGTGAGGCAGCATGAGCAGCAGTTGATAAAGATGCAGTTGGCTGGATTCGGAGGAAGCACGTGTTAGATTTCAGGCGTCCTGGTTGGTAGCTGTCGTATGATAGTTTGTGGGTGTGAATTGGTAGGTGACCATATTGAGGAGAAAATGGAGGGAGGGGGGAGTGTCAGTTCAGTTTCAAACGACTCTTTTACCAGAAAGAAGAGATTCTACCACATCTCGTGTTCCCGTTACAGGAGTGATGATGAAAGGTGAGGCAGAGTTTTCTTCAGCCTTTCAGGAGGAGGAGGAGCAGACTTTCCCCGAGGATGAAGACACACAGGAGGAGTAACACGCTGATCATTTTTGATCATGGCTTTATCAGTTCTAAAACAGTTTATTAACCATCAGATTTGTTCTTCATGTCATCTTTTTAGTACTTTATACTGATCTGTAAACACATCTGTATAGACAACTATATCAGAACTATCCTGTCTATAGTAGAGGGAGTGTTTTTTTCTACTGAAGAAATTCCTTTCTTTTGTCTTTCTGTATCTACACCAACGTGGCCTTTTTCCACCAGAGTAGAGATTGTAGTAGAGGAAATGCACAGGCTGTAAAAACCGCAGAGCCATACACAGCGTCGATGTTTATTGAGAAGCAAGAAAGGTTTCTCACGTGTTTAAAAGTGTTATTGAATTAGTAATTAATTCCAACATTGCTTACTCATCTGATGAAGAACGTCTGCCTGAAACATCCTACTTCTCATTAAACTTTCTATTCTCTTCATCAAATTTATCCACAACCCATACATCTTATATGTATATATATATATATATATATATATATATATATATATATATATATATATATATATATATATATGGATGCACTCGACCTGGTAAATTTCTTTTTTGTTCTCTCTGTACTCAGAGCTTTCAGTTTTTGGTCAATACAATTCCAACATTTAGGGTGGAGACTTTTGGACAAATTTGGGTGTTAAATACTGATCTAATCCAGTACTTCAGGCCAATAGTGGAATCAGAACAGTGCGATCCAGTATATTATTGTTAATGCTAGTTTTGGTTTCAAGTTTCCAGAGAAACAGAAGGTTTGGGACAAAAGTTCCAGAGCTCAGATGTGATCACGCAACCTTCTGATCTGTAATGCAAAACCTTAACCACTGAGCCAACTAAGGTGCACTGCTTCATGTTTTCCTAGCATATAAACTTCACCTCAAGGTCAACAGAAGGAGAAGTTTTACTATTCTCACCCCAGTCAAAAATGTTAATTTTCCCATTAAACATTGTGATTTATAGTATTTTACTGTAAACCAATGCACTGCTCTAATTACCTAATCGTTTAGAATAAAATCTTGTAAAATAATAAAACAGTATTTTACTGTAACGTAAATTGAAAGCAATTCTTTTACAGTATACTTGCAGATTACAGACATGATTATTGTTGCTTAATTTCTTCAGAAACCATATGTAAACAGACTTATCTTAGTGTAAACCTGGCATACGTTCACTCACAGTATGTGATATATACATATATATATATACACACACACACACCACACATATGTTCACTCACAGGATGATGTATAATAATAATAATTATAATCTCTAATTTCTATAATAATTTCTTTCAAATCTGACCAAAGCAGGCCAAAAGGCACAAGAATCTTTTCTAATATGTTGTAATCTAATTATGATGGATAATGTTTCAAAGCAGCTTAGAGTTACATAACTTTTGCTGTTACTTAGCAACTTAGCTATTATGTTTAGAACACGTCAACCAATCAGATTGTGTCAGACAAACTGCTGTATAAACTTTAGATATGTTGAATTTTTATGGATTGTTAGTAGATATTAAATGTTTCACCTCTTACATATTCAAACACCGCTTTGAATGATGCACTTCTGTCCCAAACTTTTGTTCCGTTTCTATGGAAACTTGATACACAACACTGGAATTTTGCACGTAGTTACTCATACAAGTGAATACAGGATATTTCCTGTTTTATAAGTTCTAAGTAATGAGTACTCAGTGGGAGAACGGGTTAAAAATTTAACATTTTTTTGTAAATGTGTTGGTATTAAATTAAAGCACAGGCATCAAATTTCACTATTCGTATTCATTTTAGAAACTAATTTGAAACCTACAGCTTGTAGATCAAAGTGTACTTTTTAAAAATCATGAAAAACACATGACAAATCAGATGTTCCTGTTCTTTTGAATAGTGCTGTAGATGAGCTCATGAACTTTAGCTTTCGTAGACTCTTAGATTTCAAAGGGCCGATAATAAGAAGCCTATGAAAAGCAGGAACATTGCATTAATGCTAGACGTTAATGTTCCTTTACCTAACATTATTTACTAGCATTATTAGTGAACATTAACAAGGGCTAAACATTGCATTAAAAAAAACATACATAATGAGTAATGCTTATTCAGTCCATGATTAAAAATAAGTCTATATAAATGTGCATGAATCCAATTCCAAAATTTTACGATCCTAAATGCTGATAATTTACTGAACGCTGGTTTACAGGTGTAAATATTGCAGCTTGCTTTTCAGCCTCAGTTCTGAATTTCAACAATTAACGACACTGTTTATTAAGCTGTTGATCATTGTGGGCTTTATTTTATTCACTGATGTTATTAACTTTTTTTTATGATTATTCAGCTAATTTGGTTGTATTACTTTTGAAGATTATGAAGTGTTATTTCCTTTGTTAATGCTACTTATGGAAGTTCATTATTATGAAGTTCATTGTTTCTTCATGTTAATGTGTATTAAACGTTTCAGTTAAGGTAATCTTACAGTTAAACTGTTATCGATTATGCTTTAAGAAGAAATACTTTATGAAAGGTCATCGACGTGCCGGTGACGAGAGTGTGAGAGTGTAAATACTGCATGAAAGTGATTAAAGCGTATCACGTGCCAAGATGAATTTAGTGTAACAATCTGTTGCTGTTTTCCTGTCAGACAGCAGCTTGATCTGATTAAAAAGAAATAAACTTTGCATTCTCTTCACCAGTATTCTTTCATTTGATCAGTTCTCGAAGATAAAATTGTTGTCATTGTGTGTGTGTGTGTGTGTGTGTGTGTGGTGGTGGTGGTGGTGGTGGGGGGGGGGTTGTCAGGGGGCAGGTAAGGAAAACCCAGGAATGCTTCCAACCTAAAAACTCATAGCAAACTTGTGCTTATTAAAAAAATATTTAATGCTTCATAGATTGTCGAGACGTGTAGAATAGATAATATAACTGCAGCTGATAATATACATTTGCGCAATATTAGAAAACTATGATATGAAATACACACGTGTTCGAATAAGCTGCCTGAATAACTGTATTTTTCAAAGGTCCTCATCTCATTTTGAACCCAAAACCATCCATTGTGTTTATAACACTTCATATAGTACATCATAACATTCTTAACAGCAACAGGGGTGAATATTTATGCAATCCAAGTTTGACTATTTCTATTTGCAAACTACTGACTTCCTTATTATGAGCTATTCTCATGACATATCATCTACTTCCAAGACGTTACACTGCACAATGTGTAAAGGTTAAAAGGGTTTTAGGGGTGGGGGGGGGGGGACACTTAATCATGAATATTTCAGCATGTAAAGGCAAATCAAAGAACATATTTATAATTGGTCGCAAAAAAATACAAAATAAAAGAACAAAAGAGATTTTTTTGTGTAAAATAAATAAATAAAAGTGTGGACCCTTACATAAAATGAGTTTGACACGCCTGCCTTATACGGACCAATCGAAATTTCTATTAGTGGCTAAGTAGCTGATTTTAGTGGCTTGTAATTTAAATGCATAATCTATGAAGTAGTGTTATATTACCTACTGCAAGTGGAAAAATACAAACAGAACTGTTCACTGTTGTTATTAAATGTTAGAGAAGGCCGTTATCTAACATCAGTCCAGAATCGCCAATAAACATGCACCCAATTATGTTGAGCAACTTGTTCACATTCATAAAGAAACCTCTCAGTCTCGGGCACTATTTCTTTCTAATCTTCCCTGGCATGCTGACTGGCATGTGAACAGAATCATGGCATTGCCAACACTTTGAGGAATGCAACTCTGCCCTCGTATCTGCTAAAATACAAAAAGAGAACGCACAAAAATGTAAGTACTTTCTGAATGGTAGGACTACCTTTATCGTAGGAATGCTGCCTATCTAAGGAGCTCCCTTGTGATACAGACGGGCAACAAATTAAAGGAAAAGCCAAGAAGCCTGTTGTGGTGAAGGGCATTTATCTAACGTCAGTCCCGAATCTCCAATAGATATATATCGAATTATGTTGAGATCCGTTGAGTGTAAACGTCATAGCACGTGATAAATTATTTATATCGTTTTCATCCTCATTCAGTGAGCCCTTCCTTGTGCCCTGTGGATGGGGTGGAGTCATCCGGAAGAGACCACGCCCACCGGGATAGAAACGTTTCGTCTTAAGATAAATGTGTTCATTCAGGCGAACTTTATATTGACTTGCAGTGACGCTTCACTCTAAGAGGAGAAATGGAGCCAAACCATGTCAGCAAAATAAATAAATAAATGCCCGACAGAGCATAACTTTTTTTTTTTTTTTTTAGTCTTTACGTTTTTGCGTCCCGTCTGTATATATGCAAAGAGTCACATTGTAGTCCAAACGCAGTCTTTGTTTAGGGTTTCTTCCTGCAGTGTTATGCCAGAGCGTCTATAGCATCAAGCGAAACTGTATACAAAAGAAATGGATTATGGCTTAAAGGGGAGCAGAACAATCTTTAATAAATTACCAATACAAATGACTAGAAAACAAAACGAAACGAAAGCCGATTTACAAAAGTGAAGAACGGAAACAGAAAATGCAGGTGAGAAGACAGCGTTGCATTTTTTTTTCTCTGGATACCCAGAGCTTCCGGTCGAGCTCCGTCTCCTTGCCATGACAACGCAGCATCCCGGCGTCTCCCATGGCGATGCTGGGTGTCATGGAAACATCGATCTGCTTGACCCCTCCCCTTCCCGAGGAGCAGAGGAAACAGTAGCGTTAGGATATAATGGCCACAGTGCTATGTACAGCACCCATACGGGATTATGAGGTTTATGCCACAGTACACACACACAGTGTAAGAGCTCGCGAAGTTTGCGATGGTTGTTTTTACTTCTTCTTCATTTTCATTCAGGCGCTTTTGCCATTCCATGGTAACGGCCGATCGACGTCAGGGCTGGCATCAAGAGTGGCATCGGGACTGGCATCGGTTGGGTCAGCGCTGTGCGACGCAGCGCTTTGCTCTAAAGAGTCCTGGGACGAGTGAAGTGAGTCAGTGTTGTTCACTTCACTGAGGGACTTCGACTCGGAATCGAGACTGCTGTGAATCAGAGACACGTCGGTTTTACGGGACAAATCTTCACGCTCTGAGCGCTGCTCTTGCTCCTTACTGGCCAGCTCTAAAGAGGAAGAGGATGGGGAGAGAGTGAGAAACAGGGAAGGATTAAAAGGAAGTCAAATTCAGTAGGGTATGTTTATTTCATCACAGTGTAGTTGAGATATGCACATGTGGCGAAGGATTTAATACCCAAACCGTGCATATCTGTATTCAAGGTTTAAACATTTAAAGCGACCAAAGGTAAAAGCTATCCCATACTAAGTTACTTCAGTTATCTGTTTAATTCTTGCTCATTTTCTGGCCAATGATTTGGTTGTTCGTCCATATTATGGGGGGTGAATACTTATGCATGAATACTTAATCAGATAAATGAATATGTTTTAGAGATCTTGATGTGCAATTGGTCAAAAAGTTTTTAAAAAATCCCCTCGTTACCATTCTTCAGTGTAGCACAAGCACGATGAGGCTAATATCGTTAAGAAGGACTGGAATTAATATTTTAAATGAAATGTATTCCACTTTCAGTATGAGTAACAAAATTAATTGTATTTAATCCATTATGGAAAACAAACAAAAACTGAACTTCTC
>CM022758.1:5471396-5503896 GCA_012411365.1 Ameiurus melas
CGATCACACAACGGAGAAAATGGCAGTCCCAACTCTGCCTCTTTATCACCCTGTACAGAACGCACACACACACACACACACACACACACACACACACACACACACACACACACACATAGATGTGATATTATCCTTTACTTGTCAATGCTCGTAAGAGTCATATTATTACTAAAGTGTATACAAAAGCAGAACATATAATTGTATGTGTGTGTGTCTGTCTGTGTGAGTGTGTATGTGTGTGTATGTGCAAGTATGTGTGTGTTGTGAGTGTAAGTGTATGTGTGTGATGTGTGTGTGAGTAAGTGTGTGTGTGTGTGTGTATGTGTATGTGGGTGTGTGTATGGGTGTGTGTACTTGTAAGAAGAATTCCTCCATCAGAGCCTGAGTCCAGCGGTAGTGCAGGTTCCAGCCTTTAGCCGGGTGGCTAATGTCCGCCGCGTGCAGCATTAGAGATAGAGCTTTGGGTTTGTCTATCCTGTTACACACACACACACACACACACACACACATTAATAAAACAAACATTCACACACACACACACACACCACACACACACTTACACACACCCACACATGACACACATTCACAGAAACAAGCATAGACAAACCAAACAAACCCTGGCAGGCCACAAAATCACTCAATCTCATATTCGAGTCTCTCCTTCATGCTCTCTCTGCTTTATCTGTTATTACTTATCTCCTTATATATATATATATATATATATATATATATATATATATATATATATATATATATATATATATATATATATATATAAGTTTTAGAAAAGTTTTAGAGAGAAACCGAGCTCGAAACCAGATGGACAGGGATGTTTCGTCTCTCTGAAATGCCGTCTTGTAGACGTCACTTTGAATCCTCCAGAGGTGGGATACGCAAGAGAGAGTGTGAACAATAAGTTTTTCATGTTTATTTTTCTTTAGACTTAGATTATGTGCATCACCCACTATACTTTTTCAAATCCCATTATTCATAAGTTCCTTATTCAGTCATTCCAAGGCCCTGTGAATAAGCTGTTACTATGGAAACGACAACAGGTTAGACTGAGTGCATTAATATATACCTGTGATTCGAATTGCAGTCACAGCTGCTTTTAGAGAACATAAATGCTTATGTATTACTCTCTATTTCAACTCTGCACAAACAAGGTCATATACTCTCCTGTTGTAACACATTTTTAGTGTGTGTGTGTGTGTGTGTGTGTGTGTGTGTGTGTGTGTGTGTGTGTGTGTGTGTGTGTGTGTGTGCCGTGTGCATGTGTGCATGTGTGTGTGTTGTCTCACCCCTCTGGCTGCTGCAGTGAGTTCCTCATGGTTTTAATCTGCTGAAAATGGCAGGACATATCCGTACTCATGACCATCTCGATCACCAGCGTGCGCAACTCTCTGCACACACATGAGAGAGTAGTTACACAATCACATCACACACACACACACACACACACAGACAACTCGCTCAGCAGGGGATTACTCAGAACAGACCTTTCATGATGACAGGAACTTAGTGTTGAGTGATAGCTGAGCAGGAACCACACACACACACACACACACACACAATTTGGGCTTCGTGCTCACCTCCAGTCGTCTTTTGACAGGTTGATGAGGATATTCATCTCGTCGTCCTGCATGAGTCTGTAGGCGGCACTCACATGGTGGTTCTCTAGAACTGAGCGGTCGTTATACAGGATGGCCACCTCTGACCTACACAGACACACGCACAAAGTATATAAAAATGACAGAATCTGATACAGCTCATAACTGGCAGTGGAATTATGAAAGGGTTTAGGAGTGGATGATACATCCATGACTCTGGACAAAAAACTCTTAGACTTTATTAACTTATTAAATATTAAAAACCCACGAATTTAAAGCTACAGTATGTTGGACTTTGGAATTCCCCCCTTGTGAATATTTGGTAATACCACTTAATTTTCTACAGTACAATAAACAGTATATTCAATTCATAAGGCAATGATGGATTTTATTCAGAAAATTTTAATTCAATAAATTTGTATTAATTGAATTTGGGTGTGTTACTGAATGCTCATAACAGCCAACCTCAGGTCAGTGCTGGAAAACTATTTACAGAAGCCTTAAGAGGGCATGCATTGGTATTTTTTTCCTTTCTTGTTTTCTTGTAATCTCAACAAAATTTTGTCAGGAATGTCAGGAAGCTGGGGTCAGAGCACAGGGTCAGCCATGATACAGCGCCCCCTGGAGCAGAGAGGGTTAAGGGCCTTGCTCAAGAGCCCAACAGTGGCAGATTGGCAGTGCTGGGGCTTGACCCCCGAGCTTCCAATCAGTAACCCAGAGCCTTAACTGCCAAGCCACCACTTCCCCAATAATAATAAAATACAGTTTCAAATATTAATAACAATAACAGTAATAATAATAGTTGAATAACAGAAAAACACAGTCATCAAGTAAAAACTATCCTAATGAAATAAGCTTTAAGAGAAGATTTAAATACAGTAAAAGACTGGGCTTCTCTAATATCAAATGGTAGTGAGTTCCACAGTTTTGGAGAATTTGGAGTCTGAGGGACGGTTAAAAGACCAGAACTGGAGGAGCGAAAATCACATTTTGGGGAATAATGTGGAAAAAAGCTGTTTTCTCGTGATCTTGACATAATAAAAGTTGGTTTCTCATGATCTCGACATAACAAAATGTTACGTGAAAATATCATGCCTTGTGAATGGGACTGATGTTGCATGCACATTGCCATCTTCGCCATCACCATCATAAATGTAATAATTGCCCGCTGTAGAGATGGACTTTATCTCCGCATTAAGAGAGACGGATGTCACCTTCTCAAGTGTGTGGAAGTCATCTACTACTTACAGTCATAGAGCTATTTCAGCTTGAGTGAGTCCTGATCAAAGTAAAAATGTACCGGTTCATCCATAATGTTCAGATCTCAAGAAAATTAAGTCAAGATCATGAGAAAACACGAAAGAAAAAAATAATAATAATGCATGGTTTCTTAGGGCTTTGTTAGTTATTATAAACTAATTTTCACTTGTGTGAACTACATTGTTAACATTATTATGTTATGACAAACATAAATTTGTCTCTAAAGACAATTTTTTTTTTTTAATTTCTAAAGACTGTTAATGATGTTAGTTATAAGAACCTTTCATTTTTTGTATTTCCAAATAGGAAACCCACACGTCCACCCATCCACCTCTTCAACATATAGTCAACATAACTGCCAATAAAATAATCGCTGGAAAATTCAGATTCATACATTCCGTCCCTGTACTGTGCTTCACATTAATAATGCAAAAAAGAAAATGTATACCCCCCTTTAATCTTTCTGAATACAGCACATCCTCACACCTGCTGATAGCATTTGCTGAACTATGATGGACTTTGTTCCCATAGGGAATGGGAAAATCAGAGCGATTTGGAGATTAGAAGAAACACAGGGAGACGTTAAAGTGAAATTGACATCTTGAAGGTAAAAAAACAAACCAAAAACCCTGCGTTTCAACTGAAATCATCTCCCATGTATTACATGTATTCTCATTTATCAGTGATGGAAAAAATAAATGTTTATGTACTGTTTAAAAATCAGCACTTTTTTTTCCCCAGCATGAAAGCAAAGATCATTGTTTTGCTTTTTGAGGCACTCAGGATGACAGCAGGAGATGACGAATTAAAGCATGAAATCTGTCTCCTGGCAAACACATGCGTCTTTGAGGTTTGTGAGTCGGTGCGAGACGAAGGTCATCTGGCAGGAAACGCAACAAAACAGCAACAATATCAGCAGAGAGTTGAACAAAGACTCTGATGCATTCAGAGAAGAGATCAGAACTGCTGCCATTATCCAACTCCTTACTCCTCCTTGTTAGTTCACTTCTTAGTGTTCTCCAATACTGTAATACTTATTTTAAACCAATCAGACCCTACTGGGGGTCTTACTCAAGAGATGGGTTTTGACGGAACCTCCAAACCCTAACAACCCCCCCCCACCCCCCCCCCACAACAAAAAACCCCCCCCCCCCCCTTCCCCTCTTTTTAAAAAAAAAAAAAAAAAAAAAAAAAAAAAAACAAAACAAAATTTTTTTTTTTTTTGTTTTTTTTTTTTTTTTTTTTTCTTTTTTTTTTATTAAAACAAAACAACCCCCCCCCACCCCCCCCCCCACCCCCTCCCCCCCCCCTACCCCAATACAAAAAACAACAACACAACAAAACACAAACACACCACCCCCCCCCCCTAGTAAAAATCGACAAATGACTGTTAACACCATCAGAACGTACTATTTTAACCTGCAAGATGAAATATTGCCAAAATGAAACTTGGCCATAACTAGTCTAAAAGGAGACTTTTTCCTTTGCTTACCATAATGCCAGTGTGGAGCATCAAATAGTGTGCGGTCTGGGTGACATCAGCAGCGTGGGTCAGGTTGTGGTACGGATTTTTGTGCTTGCTGTAGCCAATCTCCAAAGCCTCCACAAATGCCACCAGAGAAGACACCGGTATCTGTGTAAGGACAAACACAAGCCATTATAACATGACAACCTTGACAACCATCTTCCAAAGCTTGTTAACAAAAGATAAAAGCATAAACTATTATATCCGAGATATATTATATTATCACTGTCTAAAACGTAATAGGCACTTCATTATGTGAGTAATTACATATAAATTAATAACAACAATAAAAAAATATTTTTACATACCCATCGCCCAACATTCCGTAATTGTTTTATTTTTATTTGCCTAGTGAGCTAATACACTAACTAGCTGTTACTTACTAGTTGTTATCTACGTAAGTGTCTAAAATTCTGTTGCACCAAAAGCAATGATGATGATTACATTTCATTCCAATTTTGTCAAACATTTGGGACACTTTTCTTTTTGTTATTGAATACAGTTCCAGTGCATTCAAATACAAATTAACTTGACTTCATGACTTATCTTAACTTGTATTCATAAGCATAAGCAACAATATTTCCATGCCTTGAATGTTCTCGTTTCCCGGTGAAGACTGCGTTTACTCTGATTGTGAGTTTTGTGTCTAATAAAGAGTTTGATCTGCACCTGCATCCGCCTCCAGTCCTGATCCGTTACACCTATGTTGTGACACTTTATATTTCCAGATCCCATGTTCTCTGGTTCCCATGGTCTTATGTTCCTAAGGACCCATGTTCGCTATGCCCTACATATACCCGAATTCATATGATCCCAAAGGTTAGCGATGTTTTCTGAGGATGAGTTGAGAAATTGATGAATAATTAATGAGCATGTGTGGCTTTATTCAATCACATGGCACCAACCGCCTGTGACTCGCACAAATTGTCATCTCCATTGTAATGTTTCTTTAATGTCAGCCCTTCACAATTTAAATGGGAACATTTTAATAAAATGCACTGCACAATTTCCTTGCTTTCTTGGTGCTCTGTGACTGGATGAATTATTAATGATTCATTAATTCCGCCTGCTCTTCCTAGGTATAAAATAGTGCAAACTGCTAATGTGCTCTTATATAGCGCAGTATGTTTTTCTTTAGTTCTCGTTTAGTTGCCGTGTTGTTACCATTTGAGGTGATTTAAAACCTGTTTTCATCATGGCTATAGAAATTGTTGTTGTTTTTTTTCCCCCAGTATTGTGTCTTACTATTATTATAGCAGGTTAATTTCAGGATCAATTGTATTTGGAGTGTTTTATGGTTCTTTGTGTAATGGTCCAGGGAGTGATCGAGTAATATAAGTGATACACAATGTGATTAAGTCGTGTTTAAATGAGTAAAACCCAGAAAACTGACATTAACGGGTCTACAGTTGGCAACAAGAAATGATGAAATTATTGTTGAAGTGTTCCGTCTCCACCTTTGTCTTGATTTCTCTCAAGGGATGTGGTTATGCAAAAGGTTTACACACACACAAGCACAAAGACTCATAGCCTCCGAGGTGTTCCGTCTACACATGAGAAATGCAAGCGAGAACATTGTGATGATGAACACTTGTCAAAGGTGCACTAAAAGGTGTTCCTATAAGAGAGCAAATTAGCAGAACAGCTGCTGATGCTGTGCACAATATAAACCTCCACAAATGAAGTTTTCGAATGCTCTGCCTGCAGTCCTCCTACTCTCGCCGCTTCATTTACCTCGGCCTTGTCTATGTTGTAACAAAGCCAGATACACTGGTTGGTTGATAGTTTAATACAAATAAGCTCATACATTGTATCATTAAACATAAATTGCTTTGTTTCCCAATATGGTCACCTACCAACTACAATCCACCCACCATCCAGCTCTTCTCTATAACATGACAATTAAATAGATATGCACTGGTACTAGATTTCTCAGCCGATACCGATAACTGATTATTCAGAGTGATATCGGCCGATACCGATAACCGATAGTTCTGCCTTTTATATCTTCTTTCAAATTAATAATAATTAATCCCACAATTCTGAAAGAAATGCAAATAAAAACATTATTCTCTCCATTTCAAGAAGTTGTTTCACAGTAACTGGTCTCATAAACAGAAAACACATGACTCTACTTAACATTAACACATGAACTAAATTCTGAAGATTAAAGTAAGATTTCTGAACTTATTGAATGTTATTAATTCATATCAACATTGACTGAATTCTAAAAAAAACCTCCTGTTAGTCTCACATTCACTCTCCACTAACACAAGCATCACTGACATCAAACTGGTAAAATATAATATCAACTTTTTTATATATTAACATATGAAATATACTACTCTACAAATATATTTTTCTGTGTATATATATATATATATATATATATATATATATATATATATATATATATATATATATATATATATATATATATATAATTTTTTTGCCAACTTTTTGCCATTTTTCAACGGTTTCAGTGCAGTGATTACAGAGATTACAAACTGCAGTTTTGTTGTCATTCCACAAAAGAGACATCGTCTTTACACACAGCACGAAATCAACATGTTTTCCTGTCGTCTTTTGATTGACAGGATATAATCAGCCCTGATCATCGGATGTTATTAAAGAAAAATATTCTTTATGATCGTATCGGACGATACATCAGTGCATCTCTACAATTAACTCATTCATGCTCAGAATGAGTTAATTGCAGAGATTAACGAAGCTAGAATGTAGCATGTAACAATGATCTTCGGTACAAAGTATTGGCAACAATTTAATGATAATATACACAAACGTAGATGAAAGAGCATTAGGAGAGGGGGAAAAAAAAGGAAATTCCAAAAGTGAGCAGTAAGAGTGTGCGCAAATAATGTGTGTGTGTAGGAGTCTTCTCTCTGCAGAGCCAAACCTAAACTTGGATTTCCCAGCATGAGTATGTCCAAGTGCAACAGATATTTTTATTTTTTGGTGACGTGTGTCTGTGTATTTTGTGTGTGTGTGTGTGTGTGTGTGTGTGTGTGTGTGTGTAAAGAGAATCTCACACACCCTGAAGCGGTTGATCAGGTCGTATCTGGTGAGCAGCTCATACACCAGGAACTTCAGCGCGTGCTCGCTGCTCGCCTCGTGAAGCGTGAAGACATCAAATGACCATTTATCGACGTCCTGCGAACATGACAGAACCCATTTACACACACACGTTTATGCATTTTGTGGAGTGTAGCTGACTGTTTCCAACACTTCACAACAGCGCCCAGTCTGAACTCTTTGTGTAACGTGTGGACAGTGGTAAATGGTAAATGGTAACACATGGTGTACAGTATGATACCAGAATTGAACAGTCTATTAAACAGTCGGTGTAAAACAAACGAGCTATACAGTGATCTATAAATGATCAGACTACAGTGAAATTAAACAATTAGAGAGCATTCTGTGGTGTAACCATAGCAACAAATGTATTACAGTAGCGTATTAATATGTATGTGTGTGTAGAATTTTAGCTCAACAAAAAGACAATACGTTTCCTCACAAAGCAAAACATCTAGTAAAGCATCCATTTTCTTACCACTGCGACATAGCCATGGTGTAAATGGGACAACAGCTGAAATGTCATGATAACAGAACATAATGAACTTGGCTTCACGGTATGGTATGCTGCCTTTTTTTTTTGCCGTCGCCTAGAATGCTTTGTTATCTTTTACATTATACAATGCCATTTTCTATTATTTGTCCCTTACTTGATTCACTGCACTTTTGCAGACTTTTTCCTCTGCTACCTTTAAAGGAGATGTTTTTCCCCCCCTGATTGATCAAACACCTCATTATTCTGCTTGTATAATAAACTGTGTATTTAAAAGCCAAGTGATCCGTGAAGAGAAACCTCAAATAGCGGGCTATTTTTTTTTCACTGAATATGTGTCATTGTTTGGGATTTGGGCTGAATTAAAGCGCTCATTATAGTTCCACTATAATATCAGATTGCCAGCTTATTAAAAACACCTACTCTGTATCTATCAGATAAAAAAAGAGGCCACCACAGGACCACCGCTGTGCACATTTTTAATCGGGTGGTGGATGGCAGTGTGTGGTGCTTGTACTGTATGAGTGTGCTGCATTTGTTTTGGGGTTTTTTTTTGTTTTGTTTTTATCAACACTGAGAATTTAGGAATTACCGACAGGTATAAGTCTTCTTTCCCATTTCTTAGAGCAGTACATGTATTTGATAGGAGTGTATTAGTTGATATTCTGTGATCATGAGGTTGCGAGTTCAAACCCCAAAGACCCCAAGGTCATAGAGCCAATGTTGTGCCTGTGAGCAAAACTCTTAACTCTCAACACCTCAGATCTTTGCTGAGATTTAATTCATCTTTAAAAGCCTCATGTTGTTTTTTTTTGTTTTTTTGGTAAATTTTGATTAAAAAAGGCCAAATGAATACATATATACATAAAGTGTGATGCACTGTGTTTCAGTAATATGTGCTACAGGAGCTCTTCTGTGGGATCAGGCCAGACGAGTCCCCATGAGTATCAATGAGCCTTGGACACCCATGACCCAGTCTCTGGGTCACCGGTTGTCCTGCTTTGGACCACTTTTGGTAGGTACTAACCACTGCACACCAGGAACGTCCCACAAGACCTTCTCTTTTGGAGATACTCTGACCCAGTCGTCTAACCATCACAATCTGACCCTTGTCAAAGTCACTCAGATCCTTACACGTGCACCTTTTTCCTGCTTACAACACATACATTTCGAGAACTGACTGTTCACATGCTGCCTAATAAATATATCCCACCCCTTGACACATACCATTGTAACGAGATAATCAATGTTATCTTCACCTGTCTGTGGTTTTAATGTTATGGCTGATTGGTCTATACTGCACTTTTGGCTGTAGTTATGAAGAATGTGACAAACTATAGAGGATGAAACTGTTTTGAACTTGTCTTTTTCAAGTCATGTGATTTTGTCTTATTAATAAGGCCCAGCACTGTCATGAACAATGGCATTAACTTTAATTACTCTGCAAAATTTGACAGGGATGAACCAAGCTTATTTTTCATTGCATGTAAGATTGTTAATATACTGTGAATTAATTATTTCATACTGCACCACGGCAATAATTTGTAATTCAAATTACAGGTTTATATTAGTGTTTCTATAGTGTACGCAAAACGTGCTGTTATTTAACAAAGAATTGTTAACATGGTGACGTTTTCTTTAAAGAGATGTTTATTTAAGATTGATGGAAGGAGTCTCCAGTGTTAGGAATTTGTATCAGTCAAAGGTAGAGCTGTAAAAAAAAAAATTCTGGGCAAAGGATGTTGGATTTTCTCGGTAATAGTTTGGTGCAGACAGTTTATATCGTTTAAAACGCAAGACATAACTGGAACTAACCAAAACAACATTAAACGTAACCACAAATGAATAAAAAGTATCATATATCATAACATAAATAAATAAAAATTGTAATCACTGGCAAACTGTTGTGGTATAAGAGCTTTTGTGATATACCCAGTTGTTCAGTCTTTTCCTATCACAGCACACCCACACCCAAGTGCTTTATTTCTTTCATAATGTTTGTAATCTCTTTTTATAAGCTAATTGACATATTACATTGTATTTGATTCGTTGTGTTGTTACAGCTGTGTCTGTTGTGTGTTTTTGAGCAATTTGGGGACCAACAGACACATGTACATCAGTTGACGGACAATAAAGTGAATTAAAGTTAAAAAAAAAAAAAAGAAAAACCCTAACCCTAAATCTTAAATCTTCAAAAACTGTAGTAAATTGGTTAATCATAACCAGACACAACACACTACCTGTAAAACTATTTTCCATTATTCATTGTTGATGTCTTGGTACAACATCACACACTATTACTATTATTATAAGTCACTGTACAAGACATTTTTCTTTTGGTTTAAGTCCCTGTTAGTTCCCACTTCTTGTCCTCATGACAGGAGGTATTAAAAATACTTCAGACAGTTCAATATAAAAACAACAACAACAAGATGGTCTATAGATTTTTCCTCAATAAGCCATAGCAACACAGTATTACGGTTATACATTTCCCACAGATCATAGATCCAAATAACTCATAACTCAATGAAGTATCGTCACTGCTGTTGCTCTCATAGGGTGGGTAGCCGTGCATGTCAAGCACAAGTAGCATTCAGCAGTTCTATTGTGCACGTCTTTTACATTTTTTTAAACTGACTATAAAATACAGGAACGCGTCAAATCTGACCTTCTCACAGAAACAACCAGAGACTCCAACCATCAAGGAGACTGACTCAACAACCAAGTTTTCAGCTCCAGGTAAATGCAATCATTCAGCAGGCATGAAAAACCAGACAGAGTCAAATATTTCCACAAGACAGGAATACCTCTACAAGAGTCTTGAATGTCACCGTGTAACAGCTCGTAACTGCTGCATGGAATCATTTTTGTGTTTGAAAATAATACATGAACAAAAATTGTTATCCTACTATAATGTGATGCATGAACACGCAATAATATGGATGATTGGGAAAAATGAGATGCGCTGAATACCTTAAGAGCAAGGATCACAGCGGGAGGATACGTCAGCCCGGCCATGTTCGACGTCCTCCTGTACATCCTGTCCAACACACACACACACACACACACGCACACACACACAATATCAGCCACAGCACCTTATTACTATAATAACAAGTTCTGCTCAGAAAAGGTTACATACCGAGTGTAGGACATATTTTTTGTTGTACTGACATCTACATATCCTGATATATACAGATTGTGAACGGGTACATCACTCTGGTATGTAATATATTCGTATGTTAAGAATGTAATTTCACATCCCTTATAGCAAGACGTTCCCTACTGTTACATTGGAAGTCTGCTGAGATAGATACCCATCTATCTCCCAGTGGATAAAGGATGTGATGTTTTTTCTGAAACTTGAGAAAATAAGATATACGATGAATGGATGTACAGATAAGTTTTTTTCATGAATGGCATCCCTTTATTGCATACTTTATGGAGTTACAGACACTACCCACTTAAAGGTTGGTGCCTGTTGTTGAATTTTATAATATCTTTATAACCAGTGACAGTTAATGGGTAGCCATGATGAGCCGGAGGGGTGGGTTTTGGGTTCAATTTTGTTTTCCTTTGTATAAAAAGAAAAAAAACCTGTTAACATTTACTGCTGTTGCTCAATTTGTTTTTATTTTTGGGAAAGGGCGGGGAGGACAGAACAGAAAAGGCGATTTAGATAGGCTTAGCAGAAATGTTCAACAGAAATGAAAGGTTATTAGAAATGTTAGCAGAAATGGTTCATCAGAAGGTCAGCAAAAATATTCAATAAAAATGAAACGTTCAGTAGAAATGTTCTGTAGAAATGTAGAAATGTTCAGCAGAAATGTTCAATAAAAATGAAACTATAAAAAAGAATGTAATGCACCTGAATCTGTACCTGTCTTGCACTCCAAAATGCCTGTATTCTAATTTAAACCCAGAGTAGTCATGGCCTAAACTGAAAAAGGTTTTTTTTGTTGTTGTTTTTTTTAATTAAATACTCTACCACTATGCCTCTGGAAACACTGCGGGAAAACAGGTTAAAATAAATAAATAAATAAATAAACAAATAAATAAAGGTTGAAATGTCAGCACTGCAACGTCATTACTGATCACTGACTAATACCTGCATGAGAGTAAAAACCTCTTTCTCACATGAATTTTTTGTTACAGTCCATAGCATCCCAGTTTTGATGCGCATTGGCCGGTTTTCCATTTTTTTTTAATTGATTGAGAAATAAATGTATGCATTTGCAATATACAGTATATATAGAGAGAGTTCCCATTTCCTTACTTTTCCTATTTTTTTTTACCTTGACTATGGATATGCCTTTGGGTGTTGCCAACTCTGTTGAGCTTTTCCTTGATCCCTGCCATTAAATTAAAGATGTGGGACTATTCTGATTTATATACATAACTGGAGGCCACAGTGGCAAGTCAATATTTCTCTATCACACTGAGCATTGAGCAAACAATTTCACAAAACAGACGAACTGCTTTTTCAAGTGCTTATAATAGAAGAAAGCAAGTCAAGAAAAAGTCTCGCTGTTTTGTTATTTATTTTCCACTCGAATGGTCAAGAAGAGCAAATGGAAGTGGGTTCAAGCGAAACCGTCAGCCTGCGCGTTCCTCGGATTTTCAGAAAGCTGAAACACAGAGGCTCGTAAAAACAGAATGTAAGCAGATAGGCGTATGGAAATAAAGTATATTTCGATTTATATGCAAAAAAAAGAGAATAAAAGGTAAATGTAACTAAAATGTTAACGAGTCAATGCTTTCCCACAGTTTACTTTTCTTTTAATAATTCACGACTTCTGTTATGCCACGGCCGGCAGATGGCACTGCGGCGCAGCTTCCTACAAGACACGTGACACTATTGTTTTGTTCTCTTCTTGCTTGGACATTGGCTGGATGTGCGAGGGTGTAGCTGAATCTGAGCCAGATGTTTATGTTTAGTGGAATTATGTTGGCTGTTTAAACCCCTCGTGTGGCTGCGCAGTATTTATGGTTTGTACCGGCAGTAGTGTTTAAGGAGTATAGCGATAGCTGTGTGTATGAATGCAGTAGCGAATGCGTTTAGTATGTTAGCGGCCTTATTTCCATGTCCTGTTTCGTGCCTCGACAATAAGCTCATGTTTACTCTCGTATATAATTCCTTCTAGTCCGTGTTCCCTTGTTTATTGTTTGTTTGGTTTAGTAATAAAGACAGCGCTCCTGCGCCTACTTCCTGTGTATCGTAACAACTTCAAAACAGCTAAATTAAAACTTTATGATTTCATGATGCAGATTTACTAAAATGAACTAAAATATGATTTACTATATTAAGTAAATGGAATGAAAAAAAAAAAAAACCTCATGGCTTCTCCCGGATCATTCTGCATAGTGTTCACAACAAAATGTTTGAGACAAGAGCTTAGCCTTCAGTGTTTCAGGAAGCTGAAACAAGTGTCGAAGATGCAGACTAGTTATAAAAAGGGCAATAAATAAGTACATACAGAGAGAGAGAGAGAGAGAGAGAGAGAGAGAGAGAGAGAGAGAGAGAAATGTAAATGATCTATGGATTTATATAAAAGAGATAGTGATGAGGCCACATCCGTCTCTGTGACCTTGAGCAAGCTGAAACAGTTTTTGCACATCAGCTGTGACCACAAGTTAAGAGAGAATGGGGGACATGAACCAAAGTCAGACACTTCTTTTAGCTTCTCCTGGAGCAGCAGAGTCACAGAGATACAGTCTGAATCAGCGGGCTTTCAAACTTTTAAAAGGTCAAAGAGAGAGTGTGCCTAACAAAGAGCAGGAAGAATACAATATATCTGGGCCAAGCACAAAACAACATTATGCAAATTCAAACACAGTCCCTTTGATGGATGATCAACTAAAATGATCCTAATCCTGCAACCTTAAATTCCTTCATCATCCAGATCCTAATACTCCCATTCTAATCTCCTGCTTCGTCCAGATCCTAATACTCCCATTCTAATCTCCTGCTTCATCCAGATCCTAATCCTCCAACCTTAAACTCCTCCTTCATCCAGATCCTAATACTCCCATTCTAATCTCCTGCTTCATCCAGATCCTAATCCTCCAACCTTAAACTCCTCCTTCATCCAGATCCTAATACTCCCATTCTAATCTCCTGCTTCATCCAGATCCTAATCCTCCAACCTTAAACTCCTCCTTCATCCAGATCCTAATACTTCCATTCTAATCTCCTGCTTCATCCAGATCCTAATCCTCCAACCTTAAACTCCTCCTTCATCCAGATCCTAATACTCCCATTCTAATCTCCTGCTTCATCCAGATCCTAATACTCCAATTCTAATCTCCTGCTTCATCCAGATCCTAATACTCCCATTCTAATCTCCTGCTTCATCCAGATCCTAATCCTCCAACCTTAAACTCCTCCTTCATTCAGATCCTAAAACTTCCATTCTAATCTCCTGCTTCATCCAGATCCTAATACTCCCATTCTAATCCCTGCTTCATCCAGATCTTACTCTTGCTATCCTAAACTCCTGCACCATCCTGATGTTACTCCTGCCATCCCTAACCGCTGCTTCAGCCAAAGCCCAATCCTGCCATCCTAAACTCCTGCTCCATCCAGATAACACTTGTAATCCTGTAGCCTACATACTCATCTGGATACTGCTTCTGCTATTTATACAGAATACTCTCTCTCTCTCTCTCTCTCTCTCTCTCTCTCTCTCTCTCTCTCTCTCTCTCTCTCTCTCTATATATATATATATATATATATACACAGGTGCTGGTCATATAATTAGAATATCATCAAAAAGTTGATTTATTTCAGTAATTCCATTCGAAAAATGTGAAACTAGTATAATGTATACATTCATTACACACAGACTGATATATTTAAAGTGTTCATTCCTTTTAATTTTGATGACTGTAATTGACAACTAATGAAAACCCCAAAATCAGTATCTCAGAAAATTTGAATATTACTTAAGACCAATACAAAAAAAGGATTTTTAGAAATGTTGGCCAACTGAAAAGTGTGAACATGAAAAGTATGAGCATGTACAGCACTCAATACTTAGTTGGGGCTCCTTTTGCCTGAATTACTGCAGCAATGCGGCGTGGCATGGAGTCGATCAGTCTGTGGCACTGCTCAGGTGTTATTACAGCCCAGGTTGCTCTGATAGTGGCCTTCAGCTCTTCTGCATTGTTGGGTCTGGCGTATCGCATCTTCCTCTTCACAATACCCCATAGATTTTCCATAGGGTTAAGGTCAGGCGAGTTTGCTGGCCCATTAAGAACAGGGATACCATGGTCCTTAAACCAGGTACTGGTAGCTTTGGTACTGTGTGCAGGTGCCAAGTCCTGTTGGAAAATGAAATCTGCATCTCCATAAAGTTGGTCAGCAGCAGGAAGCATGAAGTGCTCTAAATCTTCCTGGTAGACGGCTGCGTTGACCTTGGACCTCAGAAAACACAGTGGACCAACACCAGCAGATGACATGGCATCCCAAACCATCACTGACTGTGGAAACTTTACACTGGACTTCAAGCAACGTGGATTCTGTGCTTCTCGTCTCTTCCTCCTCACGCTGGGACCTTGATTTCAAAAGGAAATGCAAAATTTACTTTCATCAGAGAATATAACTTTGGACCACTCAGCAGCAGTCCAGTCCTTTTTGTCTTTAGCCCAGGCAAGACGCTTCTGACGCTGTGTCTTGTTCAAGAGTGGCTTGACACAAGGAACGCGACAGCTGAAACCCATGTCTTGCATACGTCTGTGCGTGGTGATTCTTGAAGCACTGACTCCAGCTGCAGTCCACTCTTTGTGAATCTCCCCCACATTTTTGAATGGGTTTTGTTTCACAATCCTCTCCAGGGTGTGGTTATCCCTATTGCTTGTACACTGTTTTCTACAACATCTTTTCCTTCCCTTCGCCTCTCTAATAATGTGCTTGGACACAGAGCTCTGTGAACAGCCAGCCTCTTTAGCAATGACCTTTTGTGTCTTGCCCTCCATGTGCAAGGTGTCAGTGGTCGTCTTTTGGACAGCTGTCAAGTCAACAGTCTTCCCCATGATTGTGTAGCCTACAGAACTAGACTGAGAGACCATTTAAAGGCCTTTGCAGGTGTTTTGAGTAAATTAGCTGATTAGAGTGTGGCACCAGGTGTCTTCAATATTGAACCTTTTCACAATATTTACATTTTCTGAGATACTGATTTTGGGGTTTTCATTAGTTGTCAGTTATAATCATCAAAATTAAAAGGAATGAACACTTTAAATATATCAGTCTGTGTGTAATGAATGTATACATTATACTAGTTTCACTTTTTGAATGGAATTACTGAAATAAATCAACTTTTTGATGATATTCTAATTATATGACCAGCACCTGTATATATATATATATATATATATATATATATATATATATATATATATATATATATATATAATACTATTTATTAGAAAATAAATAATTCTTTAAGGGTTCTTAGCTCCCAAAAGGAACATTCTGGTTGGTACTCCACCTGTTCCTCTGAGGGATAAACTGAAAATACTTGATTGTTCAAGATTACCTTCCAGCAATCTACTCCCCATCCTCCTGTCCCCTAGAAGCTCCCGCCCCATCCAAATCCTTCTCCCGCCCAACAGACTCTTTCTTACACTTCATTGACAAAAGGCTGTTGTCTCCTTACAGCGTACTTATTTTAGTAATAATTACATGATTTTAGAAAATGTAGAACCATTAATGGATCTTCAGTTGTTCCTCTTGGGGAATCCATAAAGGTTCTATTGTACTGTACAACCCTACAACAGAGACTGTAGGAGCCCTTTATAGGTTCACATGTCGATTTTAAAGAATTCGTTCAATAATCTTTGGTAATTACTTGATCCTGGTCTGGGTTGCGCTAGATCCAGACTCTATTCTGGGAACAGAGGGGTCACCCGTCCATCACAGGGAACCTTGCACACTCACATTCTCACACTTATTAAATTAGGGGCAACTTAGGTTGGTGAAAACTGGAGATCATGGAGGAAACCGGCTTGGACATGAGAAGAATCAGCTGCGAAACTCCATGCAGTCTCAAAACAAGTTCAGGTTTGGATCCTGGAGCTGTGAGGTGGCAGCACAACCTACTGCACCTCCATAAAATTAAAATTCCTTTGTGTGATCATGTATTTATTTATTTATCTTGATCTGCTTTGGGACTTTTATTTTGATAGGAAGCAATGAATTTCCCTATCAGAAAAGCCTTTGTGGAGGCTAATAAGCCATAATTATACAATGTATCTTTGAAGACCCATTGAAAAACATTTTCAATGTGTAGCAGATTGAGATCCTTATTGCTATCCATTAACATAATTATTTGATATAAACCAAAATTATTAGACTATCTAACATAAAAGGATAGGCATTCCCTGCTGAGTACCATTGAAGAACTTTTTTTTTTCCCCCCTAGAGTGTAGTGCAGTGAGGTCCTTATTGCTAACCATTAGCATAATTATTCCAGGATTTTAAACCATAATTATTAGACCATCTAACATAACAAGACTGACGTTCCCTGCTGAGTCTCAGTTCCTCTCACGGATTCATTCCTCAATATCTCCTTTATAGGATTTTATGTCTCACTCAATTGTGATTAAGACACTGATGTTTATTTTTATTATAAAAATCATTATAAAAGTACAATTATGTTCTTTCTCTAGCGTAAAGGTCAGTTGGACAAGTGCAGGTTACATTCCCTTCTTCATCCATGGATGATAAAAACAAAATATTGCTTCATTTCCTCTGAGACAAGATGATCCAGCTACATAATTGTAGTGTAATTCTGTTGATGGTCATGATGAATCGTGTGTGTGTGTGTGTGTGTGTGTGTGTGTGTATGAGAGAGATTCCATAACAGTTTCCATGGAAATATAAAATATTGGCTAGTAGTAGCATTCATGACATTGAGAGAGAAGGGGGGGGGGAGGTCAGAGAGAGAGAGAGAGAGAAAGAGAGAGAGTCTGAAGCAGACTGATTTGGTGTTTCTGGATGAATGAATGATGCAGAACAAATGCTTTTTATTTGTCAGTACAGCTATGAAACTGTCAATGGCACAGGGGTGTGTGTGTGTGTGTGTGTGTGTGTGTGTGTGTGTGTGTGTGTGTGTGTGTGTGTGTGTGTGTGTGTGTGTGTGACTCAGAGCACCAGTGCTACAACAAAGAAACTATACAATCATCAAAAACGATTCAGTCACCCCAAAGACATCAATGTATGTGTGTGTGTTTATGCATGTGTATGTCCTCCAAATAGGAACTTTTTGTACCTTTAAGTATAACTAACAAAATAGGTAACTAATTAAACAAACAAACAAACAAACAAATCAATCAATAAAAGGTCCTATGAACTGCTACTTCCTGCTACTGAGATTGCATATTTATGACATATTATTAAATAATACATTACAACAATCAGTTACAGAACAGATATTACAGAATATCTAAAATGCATTTAAAAAAACTTATTAAAATAGAACACATTCATTACTGACACCGTTTAAATAAGGGAAACTCTTTTAATGTACATTTTACTTTCAGTTACTAAGCCTATTTTTTTTTATACAGTTTTTAAAATTAATATTGACATTTGTTTTTGACTGGGTTTTTGTACCCCGTTAAATATGTATGAATATGGCTTTGGCCGTTTGTAGTCGATTATGTGTATATCCATTACAAATCTTTTCCTAGTGTCACTTTACTGTAAAGGATTGAGGTTTTCAGCAGCCACCTCAGCTCACCCAGTTCCTCATGCTTAATCAGTGACACATGGAGCATGTGTAACATGGAGAAAATTTGTTTGTGTGTGTGTGGGTGTGTGTGTGTATGAACTCATGAATTATGATTTACTTTTTTTTACTGGCTGCATTTCATAGAATTCAGTGTAAATCTTATAAAGCAGGACATAGTGTGCCAGTATTACGAAATGTGAGCAGATGTCATTTTGATGGAGAGATACAGACAGAAATCAGAGGAGATTGAGAGAGAGGTAGAGGATATGGAGGGACAGTAAGGAGA
Organism: Ameiurus melas; assembly: GCA_012411365.1. NCBI lineage: Eukaryota > Metazoa > Chordata > Actinopteri > Siluriformes > Ictaluridae > Ameiurus > Ameiurus melas. Next base: position 5,490,397 of record CM022758.1, read on the forward strand.
AAAGGAGGAGAAATGGAGAGGAAGAAAGAGGGTAGAGAAATCAAAAGTCTCTATGTCTGTTCAAATTGTTATATAATTCATGGGTATTTATATGTCTCTGTAGTCTATACTGCTAATATCCGACACACTGATGCTCAGGGTATTGTTTTTTTTCCCTCATTTGTTATAGTCAGTAAAAAATACACTGTACTTTACCTCTCCACAAAGATTCCGGCCTGTACGGCATGGACGATGCTGCGAAACCGTGGCTTCTCCTCGGGCCGCCGTCGTACGACGCCCATCTTCCGGGTGAAGGTGGATGCCAGCCAATCGCGCACCTCCATGGGCACGGAGTCTGCCTGGATATCGCTGAGCTCATCCTCTGTATCCAACAGGCGTCTGAAAGAAAGAAAAAACAGACTCATTTTACCAATGCTACTATAATGTCACTAATTGAAATGAACGAAAGCTAACAGCATCATCATTGCAGGCATATGGTCATTGCTGGTTAGTACCTTCCAGTCCCAGTTCCAGTCCCGGTTATACGCTTATATTTATTTAACACTTAATTTAAATCTCAAGGCTCTGGGTCTGAGACAGGCTTTGTGAGTACACCCCTCACATTTTTGTAAATATTTGATGATATCTTTTCATGTGACACTGAGGAAATGACACTTTGCTACAATGTAAAGTAGTGAGTGTACAGCTTGTGTAACAGTGTCAATTTTCTGTCCCCTCAAAATAACTCAACACACAGACATTAATGTCTAAACCGCTGGCAACAAAAGTGAGTACACCTCTAAGTGAAAATGTCCATATTGGGCCCAGAGTGTCAATATTTTGTGTAGACACCATTATTTTCCAGCACTGCCTTAACCCTCTTGGGCATGGAGTTCACCAGAGCTTCACAGGTTGTCACTGGAGTCCTCTTCCACTCCTCCATGACGACATCACGGAGCTGGTGGATGTTAGAGACCTTAGGTCTCGAATAGGGTTTAGGTCTGGAGACCTGCTTGGCCAGTCCATCACCTTCACCCTCAGCTTCTTTTTATTATCATGCTGGAGTACTGCATACTGATCATGCTCTGCTTCTGTATGTCACAGTACATGTTGGCATTCATGGTTCCCTCAATGAATAGACTTTTTAAACTAATGTATGTTGTTATAAACAGAACCTGTCCAGTCCTGACTACATAAAACCTAGGGAAAAGTTTACTTAATCTGTGTTAACAGAATACTGAACTGGGGAACATAGGACAGTAGGAATGACCCCTTTGAGAGAATATCATCATATTCATGAGATATACAGTAATCTTTATAATCTGCACTGCTAGTCTAAGTTAGCTGGCTAAAATAAGCTAACTTGGCAGGATTTCTGGGAGGATTTTAAGTCATTGTAATAATATTTATTATTTTCACTGCTGATGCTAGCTAGTAAGCAGGCTTAAATGATCTAACTTGGCAGGATTTTTGATAGGATATGAAACTTTTAGTCTTTGTAATCTCCACAGTTAATGCTAGTTGGCTGGCACAGTTAAGATAACTTGACAGGATTTCTGGAGGATGTTTTTTTTCTTAAACTATAGACATAGTCTTCATAATTTCCAATGCTAATGCTAGTTAGCTGGCAAAAAAATAGCTACAATGACAGGATTTCTGAGAGGACTTTTAAGTCATAGTAATAACCGTTTCAATTGGCACTGTTAATGCTAATAAATTCACGAGTCTTACAGACAGGTCCTTTGTATATTTTTAAATTACACTGCTATTCCAGCATTGAGAGGACATTTAACAATATTTAGTCCTGTGCTGGTCTTACATCTTGTCACCATTTGTGCAATAGCAGAATGACGTGCTTTATACTGTTTACTAGACCCTACAAAATAATGTCCTATAACTCAATAAGGTTCATGTCCTGGGGACATCAATTTGTTAGCTGTGCTGAAGTCATGAGTAAAATTGTAGACTTAAAATGAGCATTTTAGAAGACTGGAGGGCTGTGAGTCAAACGCAGATCAGAGAAAGAGAAAAGGATATGGAACGTGATTGACCAAAAATACAAGGGAAAACAACAGCATTCTTAATGGAAGGCCAGCTGGAAACTTTACCATTAACCCTTGTTTTTTTATATGTTAATATCTTACCAAATATGGTAATATGGTAATAAGGTAATATGGTATCAAATATGCAGTTACAGCCATTTAACAAGCTGAAAAACTGCTACCATGGCAATGCACATCTCTGTGTGGTCGCCATTAATACGATTAATACGAGAAATACGATTAATCATAGTGGCTGAGAATGCAGCTTTCAACAACATACTATTGAAAGGAGGAAGGGGGAGAGAGAGAAAGATAGAGAGAAAGAGAGAGAGAGAAAGAGAGAGAGCGAGAAAGAGGTGAATATGTAAAGAACAGAGAAACAACACCAGAGATATCCAGAGACAGAAAAAAGGGGAGGTAAACAGGAGAAAAGGATGATAGGCAGAAACATATAGTGACGGATAGGAAGACAGCTGAAAGATCATAGTGAAAAGAGGGTAAAACACGAAAGAGGGATATAGATTCAGAGACAAATTTACGGGGGAATGATTAATAAATAGATAGACAGATAGATAGATAGAAAGGAAAAAGAGAAGGGTAGAAAATCGGATGTGGAGAAACTTAGATGAGACAAATATGGGTGAGGAGAAAAGAGGAAAGGAGTTAAGTGGGATGGAGATATAGAGCAGAAAAGAGAGGGATAGAGGAATAGCAGAGAACTAGATACGAGAAAAATAGATGGGCAGAAAAAAGAGGAGATAAAATTTTCTGGAGAGTGAATAATGATGAGTGAGATTCCTACAGTGACAGAGGGTAAAGTAGAATAGATGAGACTTATAAAGAGAGGAAGAAAGAACTACACAAACTACATAAAAAGAAAAAAGAGAAACAACGAGAGGTGACCAAGAATGAGAGGACGAAGAGGAAGGTAGAGAGCAAGAAGCAGGGCTCCCCTAGTGTTTGTACTAGCTTTATTTGCTGATTACAAAAACAAGCTAAATGTACTAGTTACACTTACTCACCAGAGACACCAACAATCTCTGCTAATATCCTTACCAACTGTATTTTTCTTCATAATGTCTCTATATACATTTAATGAGAGGTTGTAGTGTATATGACAGGATAAGATGAAACCATGGCTATAAGCATTTCTTCCGTTTTTGTAAATCAAACAGTAAACTCCGTATCAAACTGAAGAACTGAATAAAGAACCGAAGAAACCTCAAACCATATGCTCCATGGGATCGGTCTGAGGAATTACAGTGGTGTGAAAAAGTGTTTGCCCCCTTCCTCATTTCCTGTTCCTTTGCATGTTTGTCACACTTAAATGTTTCGGAACATCAAACCAATTTAAACAATAGTCAAGGACAACACAAGTAAACACAAAATGCAATTTGTAAATGAAGGTGTTTATTATTAAAGGTGAAAAAAAATCCAAACCATCATGGCCCTGTGTGAAAAAGTGATTGCCCCCTAAACCTAATAACTGGTTGGGCCACCCTTAGCAGCAACAACTGCAACCAAGCGTTTGCGATAACGTGCAATGAGGCTTTTACAGCATCCTGGAGGAATTTTGGCCCACTCATCTTTGCAGAATTGTCCTAATTCAGTTACATTAGAGGGTTTTCGAGCATGAACGGCCTTTTTAAGGTCATACCACAACATCTCAATAGGATTCATGTCAGGACTTTGGCTAGGCCACTCCAAAGTCTTCATTTTGTTTTTCTTCAGCCATCTGGTGGTGGACTTGCTGGTGTGTTTAGGATCATTGTCCTGCTGCAGAACCCAAGTTGCTTTTCAGCTTGAGTACACGAACAGATGGTTGGATATTCTCCTTCAGGATCTCTTGGTAGACAGCAGAATTCATAGTTCCTTTTATCACGGCAAGTCTTCCAGGTCCTGAAGCAGCAAAACAGCCCCAGACCATCACACTACCACCACCATATTTTACTGTTGGTATAATGTTCTTTTTATGAAATGCAGTGTTCCTTCTACGCCAGATATACTTGGACACACATCTTCCAAAGAGTTCCACTTTTGTCTCATCGGTCCACAGAATGTTGTCCCAAAAGTCTTGGGGATCATCAAGATGTGTTGTGGAGAAATTGAGACGAGCTTTGATGTTCTTTTTGCTCAGCAGTGGTGGTTTTCTCCTTGGAACTCTGCCATGCAGGCCATTTTTGCCCAGTCTTTTCCTGATGGTGGAGGCATGAACGCTGACCTTAACTGAGGCAAGTGAGGCCTGCAGTTCTTTGACGTTGTTGTGGGGTCTTTGTGACCTCTGATGAGTCGTCGCTGCGCTCTTGGGGTAATTTTGGGCGGCCGGCCACTCCTGGAAAGGTTCACCACTGTTCCATGTCTTCGCCATTTGTGGATAATGGCTCTCACTGTGGTTCGCTGGATTCCCAAAGCTTTGGAAATGGCTTTATAACCCTTTCCAGACTGATAGATCTCAATTACTTTCTTTCTCAATTGTTCATGAATTTCTTTGGATCTCGGCATGATGTGTAGCTTTTAAGGATCTTCTGGTGGACCTTACTGTGTCAAGCAGCTCCTATTTAAGTGATGCCTTGATTGTGAACAGGTGTGGCAATAATCAGGCCTGGGTGTGGCTAGAGAAATTGAACTCAGGTGTGGACAACCACAGTTATAGTATGTTTTAACAAGGGGGCAATCACTTTTCACGACCGGGCCATGATGGTTTGGATTTTTTTTTCACCTTTAATAATAAACACCTTCATTTACAAATTGCATTTTGTGTTTACTTGTGTTGTCCTTGACTATAGTTTAAATTGGTTTGATGTTCTGAAACACTTAAGTGTGACAAACATGCAAAGGAACAGGAAATGAGGAAGGGGGCAAACACTTTTTCACACCACTGTACTTGAGCCAACCGTTTGAATTTATCATGCTACTGCTTTGTACTTCATTTGCATAGAATTGAGATCATCTCGATACAAATGTCACTTGCCGCTGTCACTGAAATCAACACTTGTGGTTTCACTGGTGTCAGTGAAATCACGTACTTCTGAATTTTCTTTTAATGTTTATAGTTAGTGAGAGCAAGATTGCTGGCAACCAACTTGCACAAGCTGGCAACCAGTAGAGATACACAGTAGGTATATTTATACATAAGACTTGATTTAGCTCCTCTAAAATAATGCAGGAATGTTCCCTAATTCTCAGCCACAACTGAAGTCATCGTAGCTCTCATCGTAGTAACCCCCATTTAGTAAAGGGATGGAAATTGGAGCTTTATTGTATGCATCTGGCTTAGAAGCCAGGATATCTTACTGTAATGTATGATATATTAGCTAGACCATATTACAGTTGTCATATCTAAGAAAAGCTCCGCCTCTGGATGGAGGGATAGCAGTCAGAGTGTTAGATGGAGATGTAATTATAGAAGAGAAGAGACTCACCTCGTTTCATCGATGTAGACTGCTTCCAGCACTGAGGCGGCATATTCAATGTTCTTCCTGAGATCCACAACATTCACCTCGCCTTTATCCAGCTGCTTCACTAGACATCTCAACCTGGAGGAGACAGAGATCAGATCCAGATCAGACTTACTTATATAACCAGATCAGACCATATATTCAGATCAGACTCATATGACTAGATCAGACACATGCCATATACCCAGATCAGACTCACATAACTAGAACAGAATATATTTTTAATTCAGACTCATTTTACTAGATCAGACTCATATAAATAGATCAAACGCATCCATCCAGATCAGGCTCATAATCAGAACAGATGCATATAATCAGATCAGACACATACATAGATGGAGGTCAGACTTGATCAGATTCATATTTGCAGACTCATACACAACCAGGTTAATAATCCATACCTAATTAGGATTATGTAGACATAATTAGGATTATGTAGATCCAGTTTATATATATATATATATATATATATATATATATATATATATATATATATATATATATATATATATATATATATATATATATATATATATATATATATATATATATATATATATATATATATATATACACACACACCGTGCATCCGGAAAGTATTCATAGCTCTTCACTTTTCCCACATTTTGTTATGTTACAGCCTTAATCCAAAATGGATTAAATTCATTATTTTCCTCTGAATTCTACAAACAATACCCCGTAATGACAATGTGAAAGAAGTTTGATTGAAATCTTTGCAATTTAAAAAAAAAAAAAAAAAAAGGACATGTACATAAGTATTCACAGCCTTTGCTCAATACTTTCTTGAAGCACCTTTGGCACCAATTACAGCCTCAAGTCTTTTTGAGAATGATGCTACAAGCTTGGCACACCTATTTTTGGGCAGTTTCTCCCATTCTTCTTTGAAGGACCTCTCAAGCTCCATCATGTTCAAGTCTGGGCTCTGGCCGGGCCACTCAAAGACATTCACAGAGTTGTCCTGTAGCCACTCCTTTGTTATCTTGGCTGTGTGCTTAGGGTCGTTGTCCTGTTGGAAGATGAACCTTCGCCCCAGTCTAAGGTCCAGGGCGCTCTGGAGCAGGTTTTCATCAAGGATATTTCTGTACATTGTTTGTTGCATTCATCTTTCCCTCAATACTGACTAGTGCCCCTGTTCCTGCAGTTGAAAAACATCCCCAGAACATGATCATGCCACCACCATGCTTCACTGTAGGGATGGTATTGGCCAGGTGATGATTGGTGCCTGGTTTCACCAGACATGACGCTTGCCATTCAGGCCAAAGAGTTGAATCTTTGTTCAATCTTTGGTCTGAGAGTCCTTCAGGTGCCTTTTGGCAAACTCCAGGTTGGCTGTCATGTGCCTGTTACTGAGGGCCAATCTACCAGCGGGGGGCGTGGGGGGGGGGCGGCGAAAGGGGGGGTTGTGGGGGGGGCTCTTCTCTCCACAAAAAAAAAAAAAAAGAAAAAGTCACTACTAAAACTCAGGAGCGAGAAGGGGGGGGAGTGGCTTCCATCTGGCCCCCCTCCCATTCCGGGGGGTGGGGGGGGGGGGTGGGGAGAAGTTGGGGGGGGTGGGGGGGCCCCTTTTTCTCCAGAAAAAGCAGGGCGCGCTCGGGGTAGGGATTTTGTTTTTTGTGCCCCCCCCCCCCCCCCCCCCCCCCCCCCTCCGCGTGGGGCGGTGCGCCGGCCGCCCAAGACTCCTGGTGGTTCCAGACTTCTTCCATTTACGGATGATGGAGGCCACTGTGCTCATTGGGACCTTCAATGCTGCATAAATGTTTCTGTACCCTTCCCCATATCTGTACCTCGATACAATCCTGTCTCGGAGGTCTCCAGACAATTTCTTGGACTTCGTGGCTTGGTTTGTGCGCTGACATGCATTGTTAACTGTGGGACCTTATATAGACAGGTGTGTGCCTTTCCAAATCATGTCCAATCAACTGAATTTACCTCAGGTGGACTCAAGAATCAAGTTGTAGAAACATCTCAAGGATGATCAGTGGAAACAGGATGCACCTGACCTCAATTTTGAGTGTCATGGCAAAGGCTGTAAATACTTATGTACATGTGCTTTTTTTTTCATTTTTAATAAATTTGCAAAGATTTCAAACAAATTTCTTTCATGTTGTCATTATGGGATATTGTTTGTATAATTTTGAGGAAAAAAAATATTTTGGAATAAGGCTGCAACATAACAAAATGTGGGAAAAGTGAAGCGGTGTGAATACTTTCCGGACGCTCTGTAGAGAGAGAGAGAGAGAGAGTATACAGATCAGACTCACACTACTAGATCAGAAGCACATACAAAAAAGAGCTGCTCTGAAAAGAAGCATACAAACGCAGTTCAGATTGACATACAACGATCAGATTCTCACGCAATGAGATTAGACTTATACACAAACAGATCAGATACCTATTAACTTATAAGACTCCCATGCAATCAGATCAGATTGTGACCAGATCAGATGCATAAATAACCAAATCAGACTCATATATCCATACCGGATTTCCTACACAAATCTACATACATATGGCCAGATCTAATGCAAATGAATAAGCGGATCAGACACACACACACACACACACACACACACACACGCAACGGTAACAACATTTGTGGTATATTTACACATGCCAAAATGACTTTTTTACACTACAGAAAGGTAACAAAAGAAGCACTATGCAAAATATTTTCATGCAAGGCAGAGACGTCCAGTGACAGATCTAGTCTACACCACTCCATTCTTGTACCACAAATCCGCAAAAAGCCAACGTTTCAATCAATCCCATGCTTCAGAGATTAGCCCCAGCTTATTGTTCATGAGCTGGCGGGATTCAAGTCTGTCTGTCAGAAACTCTAATCTTACAGAGGTATAAAAGACTCGGCCCACTCTGTGTCTGCGGCTAGAAAAGCAGAGAGCAGCGCTATTGAACTCGTTAAACCGACCAAAACGGATTTTAATCTTGTGCACATTTTAGCATTTCCTGTCATCGTTTAAAAACAACAGGGATGTGACGGTGCACCAAACAGAGCTCCATGTGGCCACTTGCACCTGTGTTGGGTTCTTCAAGTGTTTTTGCTTTATATCTGCCTTTGCTCATTAAGCAAATACACCATTCTGTGTGTGTGTGTGTGTGTGTGTGGGTGTCTGATTAGCATTCGCTCGTGTTAAACCCAGCAGTCCTTAACGCAACACTGTGAGTCCTCGTAAAATTAAACGACAGTAAAACAGTTGATCTACTGACTACAATACAAGGAAGAAAAAAACAAGAAAAAAGAGAGAGACAGAGAGAGAGAGAGAGAGAGAGAGAGAGAGAGAAGACACAGCGAGACACAATTTCTATTACAAAAATAACTATGAAGAATGGATTTCCAAAAACAAAGGTTTATTGAGTTGGATGGATTGTCTGTACAATGTGTCTTTAAAGCTTTAATGATTCTCCAGCCTTCTCAAAGCACAAACGTGTTGCTGTGCTTTATAACAAAAGTAGTCCATATGCTGCTAAAGACAATGTATTGTATCAGCCCTCCTACACCTAATCCATCAAGGGAAAGGGTTCTCAATGCAGGCAGAGACAGGTACAGCAGTGGTACTGAGCTTTTAAACACTTCGATGTCATTTCTGGGTTATAAACAGTCCACCAATCAAAAATCTACACCCAACAGAGACCTGTGTTCAGAACGTGACACCGATAAAGGACCAGAGGACAACTTCGGGACTCGTACACAACCATTACAAAAAGTGTAAACCAAAGGTGGGCAATCTTATCCAGAAAGGGCCGGTGGGTGGGTGGGTGGGTGCAGGTTTTCATTCCAACCAGGCAGAAGCCACTCCTGAATCTACTGAAAGCCAAGTTCAACTGATTAAACAGGTGGAATCAGGTGTGCCTCCTGCTTGGTTGGAATGAAAACCTGCACCCACACCGGCCCTTTCCGGATAAGATTTCCCACCCCGGTGTAAACATTAACTGATGCTCAAGAAGGCAACATGATATATTAATAACCAGGGGAATTAAAACTTTTGAACAGGATGATCGGTGTAAAATTGTTATGTTACATGTCCCTATTTGTCGTCAGTGTGAAAAGATGGCTCTGAAAATCATATAGATGCTGGAAAAGTAAATAATGTGCAGGAGCTGGAGGATGTTTCTGAAGAACAATGGGTGGTTTAACTGCTCAGGACAAACAAGGGACTCATGAATAACTATCACAAGACATAAACACAGTCGTCGATCATCCAGGTAAGGACTTTTATTTATTTATTTTTAATGATTTAATGATTTTCAGATTCTGCAAGGTGTATGTAAACATATGACACCCCCCAACTGTAAGTTTAATGGTAAAGATAGTTAAATTGCTTTTTGGTGGAGCTGAAGATTGTCAATCTTTAACAAGTCAGTAATTGTAAACCAACAAAGCAAAATACTATAATAATAATATTTTATCGGTTATACTTTACAAAGTAAAGTATAACCGATAAAATAAAGCAGTGCATCCTTCTGTTGGCCATCTTAGAGAAGGATCAGAATAAGAGGATTCCAAAATAGAGTCAGAATGATAATGAGTCTTTATTGGTCACCTATGCATTATAGAACAGTGAAATAATTTTCTTCACATACCCCAGCATACCCAATGATACATTGCCCCTGGAGCAGAGAGGGTTAAGGGCCTTGCTCAAGGGCCCAGTAGAGGCAGATTGGCAGCACCTGGTGCTTGAACCTCCACCCTACTGATCAATAACCCAGAGCCTTAACAGCTAAGCCACCACTGCCCTGAGGGTTGCCCTGAGGGTTGCCCTGAGGGTTTCCCTGAGGGTTGCCCTGAGGGTTGCCCTGAGGGTTGCCCTGAGGGTTGCCCCGAGGGTTGCCCCGAGGGTTGCCCTGGGTTGCCCTGGGAGTTGGGCTTTGTGGCAGAGTTCACGATCATCTTACGATTTTGCTCTTTCTCTCGGTTTTGCTCATTTGTTAGAAATCCTATAAGACCGATTATGCAGAACTCTGAGGAGGAGATATAGGCAGCCTTCAATGTTCATGACTGGAGGTGCTTTTGTAAAGAAAAAACTCACTCTAACACTAAAAACAGGGTAAATTATTGTCTCGATAAATTCTGAAGAGGCTTGCATGTCACATAGAGCAGCAGGATAAAGATGTGTAAAAGGACAGTCTCATTTTGATGCCGTTGTCGAGAACCGTTCTGTGCTGTCAGTTTGAAAGAGCGTGTTTTTGCAGACATATTCTCAAACATCAGCTCCCAGAAGACAGGCAGAGGCGACTGAATATGAAATGGCTCTTCAAAGTCAAGTGTGGCAATTTTGTCAAATTACAGCTCGACACAGAGAATCGAGGCCCTGCCGTTTTGATAATGCCATGTAATTGCAGAGTAGACAAAAGATAGTGTCTGGGATTGGAAAAGGATTTTCATAGGGAAATTTAATGTCGGTCTTACACATACTGACAAATTTCCGTCAAGACTATAAAAAGATTCTAGTTCAAGGTAAGAAAGCATAAGGATGTAGAAATGATAGGTGAAGCATGAAGAAGAATTTAGTTCATTTTACGTTAATTCTTTATTATATTATTCTTTATTATTATTATAGTGTATTATACTAGCTAAAAATAGTCATTCCCTCAGCCTCTATTTTATCTTTTGAAATCATTCAGACCTAAAAAAGTGCTACTCTTCCTGACAAACTACAAAGCACAAAATCTTCTGTCCTAAATATTTGCACATCTCAGAGAACTTAAAATGATGGTGTTACAAAATACTAAGACTGAAAACGTCTTCCAAAACGCTAAATGTCTCTCTACAGAAACAACATGTTTTTAATCCATTTATTTGGCACATCCAACGTGCAAGAACAAGCACATTAATATAAACTGCAGCCGGAACTACTGTCATATCTAACGAAGTTGTTGGTCAGAAGCCAGGCTGTTCAGTTCTGGACATCTGGACTTCTGTAAGCTACCAAGCAGAATATGACAGACAGTATTAAAGTCTAGCAAAACCAAAAGTGACCACGGACCTAATCGGATCATGAAACTAGAGTCGAGTCGAAAATGACAAGATGAATAAAATGGAAGAAAGCTTTAGTGGGGCAGTTTAAGGATAGACCCTACTTGAGCTTGGTTGAGAGTGTAGTGGGTATCAAAAGCACACTCTAAGAAAGGGTTCTCCAAGGTTTCTTTGAATAGTTAATGGGTTTTCACTTCCTAAACTGGTTCTATGTGACACCTTTGAAAATGGAACCAAATGTAGGGTGGTACACAGAGGGACAGACAAACAAACAGCACAAAAAACCTTCTAAGGGTTCTACAGTGCGGAATAAGCAACAAAAGTGAACCTGTAGTAGTACTTAATGTGGTGTACCATTTTGGCATAATATTGTATGTGAGTGCAGTAGTGTGGTTTGGGATGTAGTCAAATAATTCATGGTCTACTCAGAATTTAAACACTGCTCAGTCGTTTTTTGCTACACAAATATAGCTAGCTGAAACAGATAAGCAGAGAAACGTTGAGTGAAAAATGGAGGGAAAATGGGATACTTCTTGGCTTACTTCCATTTTCTTCTCTTCTGTTTCTCTGATGCTGAATCAACACTAATGCATGCTGACTAGCTCCCACACTGAGTTCTGAAAAGCAAACTCATAAGTAATAACTCAAAAGGATAAGCAAAATGAGCTATTCAATGATGGATCGATGGTAGAGAAAGTCATCTTGGTGGTAAACTACACTATACGGCCAAAAGTATGTGGACACAACCATCAAACCTGTATGTGTTTCTTCCCCAAATTGTTGCTGCACAGTTAAAGCCACACAATTGTCTAGAATGTCTTTTGCCTGCTGTTGCTTTAAGAATTCCCTTCACTGTTACTAAGAGGTTCGAACTTGTTCCATCATGACGATGCCCTTGTGCACAAAGCGAACTCCATGAAGACATAGTTTACCAATTCTGGTGTAGAAGAATTCGAGTGCCCCTCACAAAGCTCTGACCCCAACCCCACTGAACACATTTGGGATGAACTGGAACACCGACTGCACCCCAGGCCTCCTCACATAACATCACATAACACCTTACTAATGCTCTTGTAGATGAATGATCACAAATATATATATATGTGTGTGTGTATTATATATATATATATATATATATATATATATATATATATATATATATATATATATATTGACAAAGAGACCTCTGATAAGCCCAGATGTGACCTTATTTTGCTCCTCTTCCAATGAGAATAAAGTCAGTGGTGTCCTTGGGTCCCTTGTTAAAGTCAACAGCTAAGACTTGAACCTGATCCCTACCTGTGGTGCCAATATCTAAGCTGCTATGTCTCAAAATTCAGTGGACATTCCCAGCGGAGTGGACTTGGAGGACACCGTGTGTTTGATAACAGATTTAATCTCTAAAGCGTCTACATCTATGACTACCGCTTGCTATTTTTACTTACTTTGCTTACGTGTGTACAGTGTGTGTGTGCAGCCTGTGCTTGCTGTGTGTTGCTGTACTGATAGATGGGACCTATCTGGTCAAGCTGAGTGACAAAAGAAAAGCTTTGCAACTCGATAAGGGTTATTTGGGAGCAAGCCTTTATGTGACTTTTCTTTATTCTAATGGCCCCTCAATATCCTCTGAGGAGCTAATATCCCTAGTGGAGTGGGTGTAGAGGTGGGGTTATTAGCCAAAAAATGCGTAGGGGCAGTGTGTGTCCGAATAGCACTCTAGAGCCACACACACACACACACACACACACACACACGCACGCACGCACACGCACGCACGCACACACACGCAAACAGCCAAATGCCACAGGGTGTATCACTATCAAATTGACTCTCTTTGAAAGCTTTTCAAAGCATGATAAAGCAAAGTATTAGGACGAGATTTAAAGTATCATCAGGCTTACATTTTATCAAGGCATTCACAACATATCATGAATGCAGCACTTTTAGAACTATCTGATTTTCCATTCATTGAACTTTTCACTGAACAGATGGGGAATAAATACGGAAG